>JAPZDX010000022.1:21197989-21208659 GCA_029783625.1 Naso annulatus
CTGATTTTTCTCGCTCCCTAATACTGATATCAGAATCGACCCTAAATTCCCATATTGGTCAGGCCCTACTTAGGGTTGAGTTAGGAGACTGCACTTACTTCTGTTCAGATCTGGACACTGTGAGATGTAACCCTGTGGCATCACCAGGATCTCCACATCCTGCATCACTCCCTGCACACACAAACAAATTTTTCAATCAAGATGATGAGATCTTACAGGAGGCAGCCGGGCAATAAAAAAGAGGCAAAGCATGTTAATGTGTAGTTAGTGGATAAGGACCAAGGGGGGGTGAGGGGTGTAAGAGTGTTTATGGTACATTTTCCACATGAGATAACATGGAACCTGAGCACATACTGAACATGTCAACACAAAACCAACAACCCTGTTTATGAGAGCTCTGCTAACTGCTGCAATCGTAAAACTGAATACAGCGAAAAGGCAGTAAATCTGAGAGTGAGCGCAAATGTATTTTTCAATCTGTGTAGTGAGAGACATAGAAATTAGCTGTGAGGTAATATGTCTCTGAGGTCGTCGCTCGGGTGAATCATCTCACCAAACACCAACAGGAAGTTTAGTGAACCGATGATGTGGGAGTTTTAGTAGGTAGATGGAGTTTTTATGTTTTCCTCCAATCTCCTCTGATAAGCATAAACAGGAGATACAGATTCAATTTGATATCATAAGACCCAATTGATAGCTACTTCCGTGCTGTGGCCAAACCCCAAACACATATACACGCACACACTCGCACACGGATACCCTGTCGCCATGGAAACCTGGCCCATTTCATTCCTTGAGTGCATGTGTTTCCCTTACAGAAGTGGAGGGGTTCAACTTAAGAGAAATTGTTTTTTAAATTGTCTTGCCACTTCAATTTACCAGCAATAAATTTAAAATCCTGAGGAAATGATTTGCTGATTTTTCATGGCAATGCACCGAAATTGAAGCGGAAGGGAGTCGTGTCTGTCAAACTTGTACTGAAACCAGAAAACTATATGTTTATCTGCAGCCATAGTACACATTTTCACATCATGCGTCTACAGGAGAGTGTGTAGTCAAACAGTTAAAGCATCTTTGTCTTCAGTAATGTGACATATGTCCAGGTCTGAGAATTTTGGGTAGGGTCCAATTTCAAGCAGGATACGGAGTGGTTAAGAGACTGCAACTTTTAACCAATTGACATCAAAAGAAAACAACTCTTACAATGTCCTGCATTACATCAGCTAATGTGGAGATTTATGTGATAGGCTGCGTTAGCTCGTTTTCCCCCGAACATGTTTGTCTGTGTAAGTTAAGTCAAGTCACCTAAAGTGTAAAGCACATTTAAATACAACAGAAGCTGATCCACGGTGCCTTGCAGTCAAGGCAGATAAACAACTTCCTTGGTACAAGTTCAAACATGGGTAAAAATAAAAGAAAAAAAAATTGGTAGATATTAAAACACAATAATGCGGTAATAAAGTAAATAACATGGGTTAAAAAAAAAAAAAAACAGCAGCAAAATATAACATTAAAGTGGAGGGCTAAGATAGCAAGTTCAGGAAAACTGAGAGAAACCAACACCAATTTTTTTTTAAAAAATAGCAGAAGGGTGTCAAAAAATTAACTAAAAAAACTTTTGACTTTACTAAAAACAAGCCAAAAAAAAGTAGGTCTCCATTAAAATCATCAACAGTAGGGCAGGACTTGATGTGGGAGGGGAGACTATTCCAAAGCCAAGGAGCGGCAACAAAAAAATCGTGGTCATCCATGTTTCTGAGACGAGAGCAGTGGACTGAGGGAAGTTGTTGTGAGGATGAAGAAAGCGGCCGAGGCGGAATACGGAGTCCGCAGATAAGTGATGTATTGTGGGTTTTATAAACAAACGATAAAATTTTAAAACAAGCTCTGTATATACATCTGTATTAATGTATGTATGTCTGTTCCCTGAGTTTAGGATGAATAACAGCTATAATCAATGTGTAAAAAGATAAATAACACAGGGTTAAATGATTAAAAAATGAAACGTGCATTGCTCATTTCACTATGTCTGAGCCGAGCCTGTGTAGTAGTAGTCAAGACAACCACTTGCTTGATTTTTCTTTGCATGTCCTGGCAACAGAAAAAAAAAAAAACGGACTCTCCAAATTGACATTCTTTACTGCAGACTGCATGCAGTGGATGGTTGTCCAGTCTGTACCGGAAATGTGAGTTTGAGAAAAAAAACAAGTGGCAGAATGAATGTGCAGTAACATTCATTCTCTACAACAATCAAGAGAAGATACTGTATATTCTATAGACTAAAATATTATCTCCATAATGAAATCTGACTGTGAAATAAAATCTAATTTGCAGGTTTCAGCAGTTGGGATTTGGGATTATTAAAACTAAATTGCTTTCAGCCTTTCAAGTGAGGGTAGAACAATTTTCTGTTTCAGCACACAAATCAACTACAAAATGACACACCACTAAAGAAACTCAAAAACTGTCACTAGATAAGTAAGACAAAATGGATTTAGCTTTCTTATGACGTGTGTGGACCTGAAAGGAGAAACTTATTGAGTTGTGAAGCTGAGATGCAGATACGCTCATTCTGATTCAAGTCTTCATTTTTACTGTTAGGGATGTGATTTTTCTTGTCTTCAGCTGACACCCACATACAGACACTGACTCTGTGTGTGTGTGCGTGTGTGTGTGTGTGTGTGTGTGTGTGTGTAGCAAAGACACCGTGTTTTTTAAAAGGAGACGTGCCTTCCTAGCAACTAATCAAGGCTTCAGAGAGTGGCAAGGAGAGATGCCGCTACGTGACAAGATTAGTGGGTGAGCTCCGAGGCTTCTTTCATCTACCAATTAACAAAAGGACACTCAATAGCCTGGACACTATGTGTAAAGCATGCATACACACATTTACACAGAGCTACACACATACACAAACATCACCACACCGTCAAGCACAGAGAAAGTCACCAGCAGACTGATTAAAATAGTTACAGTTGTTGGTAAACTGACATTTCACCCCAACTAGTCTTCCCAGGTGGGAAATTTTGGAGTGCAGTCCAGTCGGGGTGAGGCGATACATGTCTGCCTGTCTGATAAACAAGACTATAGACTAAGCTTAATGAGCATAGTCCAGAGGCTATTTAATGATTTCTCCCAAATCAGCGTTGTGGGGGTTGCTGAGATAATTGCACTGGGCTTAGCTGCAGACTAAGAGAAAGGGAACAAACAATGACACAAAAAAGTCAATTCCTTGGGCAGGCGGAGCAACCCTCAAATTAAAATGGTAAGTCTTAAGAAATGCACGCAATTAAATCCAACAGCTATAATAAATAAAACCAAACAAGCCAAACAAAAAAGGAGAAGATAACAGTATCAAGCAAGCTGGCGAAAGGCTGGCGCAACAGCTGAGATGCATTACATGTTCTTGCCACTCTGAATCATTCATTGTATATCAGGAGAGGCATCAGCATTCATACACTAAGAGGAATAGGAGAGGCTGTACAGCAGTGCTGACCTTAAAGAAGCCATGAGCAGCGTTTCTCTGTCCCAGCCAGACTGAAGCATCCTCGGGTATGTCCATGTAGGGGGCTTCCACCACCCGCTCATAGATCCTGCAAAACAAACACAGACTGCTCATCAGTTAAGGGATTTCAATAACTCCTCTTTCAATTTCCCACCCAGTTTTACCTATTTAGAATAACCGTTTCCCCTGCACTGCAGGTCTTGCCCTGTTAAAACCTTCTGTTAAGATGGGCATGGATAGCCACATGCTTCTTGAGATGCACATGGTGTTGCCGTCTGCTTCTTTTTATTTTTGTGCCAATACAGGATCTTCACACACACACAGTAACACCCCTTTCACACAGCAGATGCAACTTAAGGTGCGTCGACCTGCATTGAACCTATTCATATGGGACTGCTGACTGAGATTAAGGAGACACTGTCTCTGAGCTGTAGTTCCATACATTTCACTTGCTAAACCACACAATTACACTTAATTAGACTTGCTTATAATATTGTAAATAATTTGTCCATCCCAGATAGAAACGCAAGTACAAAAAATTGAAGGATAGCCTCAGGGGCAGTTTCACACTCATACTGAAGCCTGATCAACTGAAAGGGGTAGAAATGGAAGGTTGCCTGGTACAAGCTGACCTATAATAATAGATCATTGATTCAGTTTAGGCTTGCGCTACTGTGTTGGTTGAATGCGGGATATTAAACAAGGATGTCATTCCTTTACGCCACCAAACACTGACAGCTGCTGCTGTAGCCACCAGTCTTAAATTTTCTGGTTGTGTCAAAATTGGGCGTACTTCTTCTATAATAATTTCACCTTTGCATTCTCCATGTCGACCGTTTGAATGAGTCTGGAATATTTTGAGCAGCTTCTTAAGGTTGTCTTTTCTTCACAATGATGAATAATAGAAGTGCTGTATGTTCTTTACAGCTTCAGTGTTTCCTCTGCCACTTACTAGATTCTTTGAGCAAGGACACACTTCCATAAAATGAAATAAGTTATTCAAACTTTTGAGAAAAAAGAAAATAGAGAAGCTATGTGACAGGCGAACCAATTTTTCCTCTGCCGATAACAATTCAAATACCCCACCTCAGTTTGCTGGTAACGCTGGTTGAATACACAATCTGATACCAGCAGACAGTTTTTCCCAATTTAAAATTTGAATGACTCACCGTGTGGAACTCATTGAACTCATTATTATTAAATGTAGAGGGAAGTTTTGCTGTGGGACAGAGACTGAGTTAGACGACTCAATGCCTGATGGTGGAACCACTGAATTTTATAATGACATTGGCCAAAAAAAAAAAAAAAGGTTTATAGGATCAGTATCAGAGCTGATATCAATTTGTTATATGGGACTATATCTGCATTTTCAGGTTAAATCATTAACAAAACTATATGGCTTCACCTGTCAACACATATAGCATTTATTATGTATTTTTTGTAACACTTTAACTTAGGGCCAGGCCAATATATTGGTTTGCCGATATTAACAGTCGAAAGCACCTTAAATATATCAGTATCAGCATATATGTTTTCCAATATTAACACTGTCATTAAAGCTGAAAAAAAATCCTTGGACTAGTGATTTAAAATGGTATTATTGCGAAGTTTGTTCAGCAAAGGACAGTTTGTTATTTAATCACTGGGAAGTGAAATTTTCACTGTTTAGTGCAATGATGTTTGGAATAAAGATCGTTAGAGAGCCTTCCTCTATTACGAAACTTTGTGACAAATATTTGATAAGCACATTCAGTTCATAATATCAGCATCAGCCCCATGAATCCCATGTTGATTGGGCCCTTTTTAAAATAACATATGTTCCAAGCATGTTACCTGTTGCAGTCAACGTGCAGTATCACATGAGAGGCACTGACGGCCACAGAGACCTTGTGCCACTGGTCATCAGCCAGGCTGTACGGGAAAACCTCAGTGTGCGCCTGCTGGCCCTTGGTGCGATAGTGCAGACGCACCTCACTGCGCTGGCCGCTGCTCTCAAGCTCCAAAAACCTGCAGAATCAAAGTGTCAGCAAATGTGCTTCTTTGAGAATTTGCATTCCCTGCATTGCACAGAATGTCTTGTTGCATAAAAGGCCCATTATTGCAACCAAATTTTAACATCTGTTTGCACAAAAACCTGCACGAATCACAAAAGTGTCTAAATTCTGGGCTCCTCTCAGCAGAGTGCTGAGAGATAAACACATCACTCATTTTCAAGCAGTGCACTCAAATCTCCACAGATTTGCAACACCATTTAGAATTCAATCACATCGCTAGTCAAACATAATTGTGCTATACGGCAGTTAAGTGCAACATCAGCAACACAACAATAGCTCACATGTGGAGGTTCAACTCTTTACGTCGGCGTATTAGTATTCTCACAGGATCTCCTTCTCCACACCGCTGAGATTCACCCAGCATAGTGACACTAATGGAAAGAGCTGCCAATACACACTCATCACCTCTGCCTTTAAAGACGGACTTATTTAAACTGGAGTCATTTGCTGGAAACATTATTCAAAAGAAAAAATAGACGCTAATGCAAGTGTAGCAATGGAACTGATTTATCTGCAAACCAAATCTAATAGATTTACTCTCCCCCGGTCATGCATGCACATTCATCCCAGCCCCATAAATGCACTAGTGAACACTTCTGACACTGAATTACTGTTTCCCACATCTCCAAATGAAACCATGCAGTGCTGCTTTGTTGCATATGAATGGTTGGGAAAGCTAATCAGCAGCAGGGAAAGTCATTAACATCCTCGTGAGCTCTCTTCTCAGGACTGACTTTAATGTACAAACTGTTCAATCAACGCATTATGTGGATTCAGATTGCTGTTCTGATCATCCAACGGCTCAGCTACCGCAAACTAATGGAAAACATTAGCATGCTAACTGCAGATACTGTCTCATCAGTTTTCAATCCACGACTGCAGACCCAACGTTTGGATCGCTGATGGACTGTGAATAATACGATGGCATACAGGGTGCTTTGCTTTGTTTACTCGGCTGGTATCTAAAACATCTAAATGCTTATCTAATACAATTATTCAGGTTTCAATCAGCTTATTACATACTGCTGATATGACAGAACAGAGATTGGTGCTAAATTCAGAAAACAACTTTCATTTTCATTATCAGTGGGACATTATAAACAGCTTTACTGTGATTTATGTGACATTTTTAGACTCTAGATCTCTCTCACATCAATAAAACAAGCATTTCAAATTAACTTCACAATTTTTTGCCATCAATTTGTCTTCAACTGTACTGTTTCCCATTGCAATCAACA
Source organism: Naso annulatus (assembly GCA_029783625.1). Taxonomy (NCBI): domain Eukaryota; kingdom Metazoa; phylum Chordata; class Actinopteri; order Acanthuriformes; family Acanthuridae; genus Naso; species Naso annulatus. Next base: position 21,204,784 of record JAPZDX010000022.1, read on the forward strand.
GTGATTTAACAGTTTTATGCAATGCATCAATGCATTATATATCTGCAAGTATATCCAAATGGATTGCATGGACTACCCCTTTTCTTTATATTTTAAAACATACTTAAAAGATATTATAATGTAAAATAAGAACTGATCATACCTGTGCTCAGAGTGATGAATGGACAGGATGACCCCAGAGTTGAGGTGATCTTGTTTGAGGGTCACCAGCACAGTAAACTCATTCCTGCCTCTCAACTTCTGGACCATTTTCTCTGAGACTTCAACGGGAGCCATCACTTCCCTGGAGGACCCTGGCATGAAGACAGACATATCACTTATTATTCAAATGCTGCATTTATATAGTGCTTTTATCGAGAGCGCTTCAAAATCTGCCCCTCATTTATACACACACACACACACACACACACTGATGGCAGCAATCGACAGTGTAAGGTGCTGCTTTGGTCATCAGAGGCAATTTTGGGTTTTGAGTCTTGCCAAAGGACACCTCGACATGTGGACAGGAGCAACCAGCCCTATGATCAGTAATTCAAATTTGGAGACACTGTGAAACAGATTTTATGTGGATATACCTAAAGTCTCCATTCTCTGCATTTTCTCAACCTCAATTACTTCCCTGCTCGCACCAGTGGTCTTTCATTACTTAACTCATGGATTTCTGGACGGGAAACACTGATGAGATAATAGCAATTACAATAGTGTTCATAAAGACTATCAACCCAAGTGATGTAAAAATCCTCTGTAGCGTATGAAATATGTCAAAATAGTGGAAGTGGAAGTAAGCTGAGATGTGGTATTGACATTTTGGAGATACAAAATATTAAAGAGGAAAATTTGCTGTACAGAAGTCAAGAACATTCGGTTGGGATTTCACAGGCAAAATGCTGTAAATATTTGATGTGTTCACATAAACTGTTGGCGAATTTGAATTCATAAATGAAAAATCAACACTAAACCCACTAAACACACAGCATGAGCATGGCTCTGGTGAATATATAATATATTGACATATTTTACAGAATTCAAATCTGTCTTTCCACTTACTGTCGTTGGACATTAAAGCTGCTTTAATCATTTCACTCCCTTGGTTAGTCGAACATTTTGGTCACATTTTGACCTCAAATCTGTTTTGACAAAGGTTGATGTAACCTCAGGACTTCCTCAAATAATGATGATGCTGTTTGTCATATTGAGGCATTAGGGAGACACTTAAAGTTATGTCATTCCTCTGAAACAAACTAGACATCATGCACTAAATGCTACCACATATCTCACTAAACATATGTTAGCTTGTATCACTTATCCCCAAAAATTGGATCACTGCACCAACCATTTTCTTCTTGGCTTGGCTGGGACTCCGGATATGAAGCCAAGGATTTGGGGAGGGGAAGCGAAAGGCTAATGGTGCTGGTGTGGATGGGAGGGCATTTTCTGTGTAGTTAGCTCGTAAGCTCCTGTTCCCCCACTAGCGTACACCCCCCCCCTCTCAAACTCTACACAGACGTCTATGCTACTTTAATGGAAGCATCAATAAATGATGACGTTTCTCAGAAGCAATCACATCAAAGAGTTCACTTCCAGCTATGGGGTGCATGCAAGATGCCCTGGCACTTTTAAGCGCTCCAGGAAGCTAGCATGGCAGCTTTTCCTCAGTGTATTAACATTACTTCCAGCTGGTGGGAGCAGCCAATTAACACAATGCAATGTGAAACAGCAAGCAATGCCATGATGTAGCCTGGCATACACACTGGCATGCACTCTTCTGTTATACAGAATAAAGTGAGAGAATCCTGAAAGGAGGAGCATTGTTTGCTTACTTCTGTTCTTCTAGTTTATACCATGCTAGCATTAGCCTTTCCTAATGCAGGCTTTTAAGTCCATCAGGGACATATTTTGAGTCATTTCTGTCTAAAAAAACATGCTCACCACATTCGTCATTCACCAGAGGAGATACACAGGGAGCAGTTTCATGCATTTTGCATTGCCAGTGGAGTATCATTCCAGTGTCATTGGCTGAGGTGGAACAGATGGTCCAATGACTGCAACAGGAGTTCTGCCTAGCAATAATCTGCCATAAACAGATCCCACTTTAAAAAAAAAAAAAAAAAAAAAAAATCCAAATGACCACTGCTGAGTATAACATCAGATTTTTTTTTTCCTTTTTGATGTGTGTTTTGACTCATATTACACAAATGCAATTAAAGCTACACTTGCATTTCTATTAGATGAACACCTTAGAATTTGAATTATAAAAGTATTGTGTGCCCTTAGTCATTATCAGCTTTTGAAGCAAAATGAGCTCAAGTCAAACAGGGTTTACACTCCGTACGTTTACCTGCACTATAGTTTTCCACTAATATTCCAAATATGGCAATATTCAGAATCTGACACAGGTCATGTAAATAGCATCTTCTGGATATTCCCAATTAGGCCATATTATGATTTTCAAAATGAAGCATTTTCCAATTAAGACGCGCAGGATTTGCCAGTATTATTATTTTAGGAGCTTTCTCTGGACTTACATGAGGTGCAGTCAGAATATGCATCTTAACTGTGGTTCTTCTGGCAGTTTGCGACACACGGCCTTATGCCTTTTTGTGGCATATGGTCAGCTTTGTGCACGACAGTTTGCAGAACTTGCAGAAGGGTGGCAACAAGGGTACACCACGGGAGGAACATTACTGCAGTTTGAAAAGGGAATAGATTTCTCCATGCACTTAAATAGGACATGCATCATTACGTTAACTGGAGTATGCTATGCACAGCTGCACATACAAGGGAATATTATGGAATATTCCTTTTCATTTGCCATGCCAACAGCTTAGTTGGACTGTTGTCTTTTTCAGAATAAGGGCAGAAAAAAATTTAATATTTTGTGCACGTAAACGTACTCAGTGTCTATGACAATATGTGCCGGTCTGTTGCCATGCCATGTGTTAAACAGAGAGGACGCTGACATCTCAATCATGACCAAAATGAGCGCAGTGGGAGCAGGTGTCAGGGCGGGGCCTATGCCAAAGGAAGGTTGATGGTGGGGGGGATGGTGAGGACCAAGAAGCCTCTTCCATTGGGCTGCTCCACAGCTCGGCAGTCATGGGTCTTTGATCTATGCGTGGATGATTCTCATCACCAGTCTTTCTACTTCGAGGGGAATGGAGCTGCTTTAAATGGGACTTTGGGGGATTCGAGGGTGAAGGCATCATTTAAATGGAGTGATGAGATTGGTCTGTGTAGAGTTGCCTGTATGAAAAGCACAATGATCTCAACACTCTTGACAGGCACTCAAACGAAGATTAAGATAGCTACAGCAGAAAGGTCTCTGCATTCCTAAAAACATACATGAAAGAGCAGTGGATGAGTTTTCGCTGTGATGAGAAGGCCAGCATTCCCTTCTGCCAAATCAATGTGGCCCTGCTGAGGGGGCCTTTGGTCGATTATCTATTGGCAGGCGCCTCGATGGGGCAGCCACCTGCTCCTAACGACCACTCTGATGTGAGACTCTGACACAAAATAGCTTGAAAATGATGATCTAGCGCATTAAATTTCCAATCAGCACATTTCTCAGCACAATAGAACCGCTCTCATCATCTGTCCTGGTTGTTTACAGGATATTAAGAGCAGCTGATTGTGAGAAAACTGTATTTTGAGACATACAGAGTTTTATCAGCTGAGAGGAAATCTCCAAAAGCCTCCGGCTCAGTAGCATCCCTAGGAAGCACAGCTTTGGGCCAACAGCCTAATCTCATCTCCTGGGCACATTGTGCTTTAATGGTTACACTCAGGCCACGATTTCCATCCCTCAGCTTCAAATCTGATCTTAAACTGTCTAAAATGGTCTTATTTTGTCTGACCCTTTGTATCCACACAGATCGG
>JAPZDX010000022.1:21233682-21244174 GCA_029783625.1 Naso annulatus
ATCTACATTTGAAAACATTCATTAAACCTTTAATTGCACCTGAAATGTTTTCCTGAGTATTTTTTCTCTGAATTGTGCCTGAAATGTTTCATATCATGTTGTTTAAGAAGTGCGTAACAGTGATTTACTGTAGTCTTTAAGTTTAACTAAGACTAGCAGCTGTCTTACTTTGTATATACCAGAGCAAATAAAAGTTATTAGTTGTTCCAAACTAAGATGCCTATCAAATGTTGTTGAAAACAGCACAATCAGAAAGCCCTCATCCCACACGTTCCTAAAGTCTTCTTAGTAGGCTGACACTTTCCCACAGTGCCCAGCAACACAACAATGCCATGTCTGGCCGTGACCAATTAGCACTTTCACTCCACCATCCACACGCGACCTCACTGCAATTTTTCACTGCAGCAATGAACTCCGTTTAGCACAAAAAACTTGCCCATTTCTCCACAGAAGAGGGCTGGACCAGGAACATCCCCCAGCCATTGTGTGGCTAAAGAGCTTGGTTCGCCAACCCCCCTCCTTTCTCCTGTCCTTCAACTTTCATTCCTGCCCATTGGAGACTTCTTGACTGGGACATAAAGAGTTCAATGAAAGTGACTTTTATAGACTTATTCGAGCTCATCTTCACATACAAACTGGCTTCATACCTGCAAGTGAAAAGATTTAGTGTTGGGCCAGTGAGCCATCGAGTAATGGCATTTCCATTGAACGGCTCTATTGTTGGTGTCCCCCAGGGCTCTATAGTATCCCCACTAGGGTAGACACACACGTTGCCCAGGAATGACCTGGTAATCAGCTATTTAAGTGAAAGCCATTGAATCCCAATAGAGAAGTGAGAAGCATGTCCAAACCTGTTATGTGCTCCCCAGAGGTGGTCTATGTGCAGATTTGTCGTACAGATTAAAAAGGCAACATTGAATGGATCGGTTAAATTGTTCCACTTGACTTTTGTTGTGCGTGCACCTGTGAGTGAAGTAGCGTGGGATTGCTCCTCACAGTTCATCAAATCCCTTTTCTCAGTTGAAGTTGCTTTCTATTCTCTTTAGTCACCCCAGTTTGTTAAATTGGACAAATGGGAAAAAAAGAAATCATAAGTGAGTGATAAAGTAAGTGTGACAAAAACAGGCCATGATCTGGGATTGAAAAGATAGGAAATCTGGCATGGCTGGTAAAATGTACATATTCATTGTGGACTCAATTGGATTTTGTGCCTTTATATGATGATACAAAGCAAGTCTAACCAATGGATTATTCATCTCCCCTGGTACATCCCTACCTTGTTTCAGATGAAGCTACGCTTTATTTTACAATTGTGTCTACAGCCCACCAATAACAACAAGTAATCGATTTGGTTGTTTTGTTTTGTTATTTTTGTTACAGAGGGAGCAAATATTCGAATGTGGACTGCTGATATAAGTCCTAAATCTCGAAGAGGAATTCTGAGGAGGGCCGTATTCTCTGAAGAACAAAGAAAGGAGCTGGAGAGAACTTTTCGGAGACAGAAATACATCAGCAAGACGGACCGGCACAAACTGGCAGCAGATCTCAGTCTCAAAGAATCACAGGTAATTGAGCAAGAATTTCCAAATTTTTTGCCTGTATAGTCTTTGATGCTAAGACATTGAGCAGAATAAATTAAATGTGGACATCTTGTATGTTAATCCGTCTTCATCAACTGCAACTGCAACCCTTGACGAACAAACCCTTAATTCAAGACTAACCCAAATTCTCATCAGCTGGAAATTAGCAAAACCAAGATGAATATTGGCTTAAAAATGGAGTCAACAACCATTTTAGCAGCTCCGAGGTGCTGCAAGCTGAATGCTAACATCATAATGCCAACATGCTCACAATGATAATGGTAATGTCCTGATAAGCGGGCATGTGTAATGTCCAATGCATATACAATGTATGTACCACATTTCATGGCAATTCATCCATTAGTTAAGACATTTCTGTTGAAACCACAAATGTGAACCTCATGGCGATGCTAAAAGAATATGCAAACAATCCTGTATACCACTGTATATGTGACAAAACTTTGACCTTCTGGGGGCACAAGAGATAAAGTCAGAAGGATTCTACATTCAAACACCTTTTTTTTTTTTAACAAGCGTCCATAATGATCTAATTTAACACTGATTGACCAAGGTGGTGGACACAGAAACAAACACAGTCATTCCTAGAGCTGAAGTGCTAGCATCGCTAGAAAGAAGAATGGACTACACAAATTAAACTAAATGCTTCTCCATTTTCCTGCTGCTTTAGGTGAAGATCTGGTTCCAGAACCGACGAATGAAGTGGAGGAACTGTAAGGAGAAGGAAGTTCATAACACTCGCTCCCCGATGGACGAACTAATGGCCCAAGGCCTCGCTCAGGAAGAGGAGGAACCATCACAGAATCACCCTGATGCAAAAACAAGATCACCACCACCGCCACCACAGAGGAGTGTCAAGGACACATGAGAGGCTGGAATGAGTAAAAAAAAAAAGAAACCCTAATGACTTTCTCAAATTCCCAAAAATCTGAAAAAGGCTACAGAACTGTGTGGACGGAATGCATAATGTCTGTAAGGACTAACACTGATACTATTAACTTCTCATTGCAAGACAAATGTAAGTAGGTCCAGCTGCTCAGTCAATCATCTAATTGCATTTCACTGGCTTCAGTAAGCAATTCATTGGTACACTGACACTACTTTCCAAGAAAAATTCTCCCTATTTTACCGTAATTGCAATCAGTTGAAGGCAGAAATGAGTCACTTCATTTAATGTCTTAGACCATTTTTGATTTGTTCACGTTTTGGTCAGCTTTACACTAAAACTCTCCTCACAATGCAAAACCTTTTGAGGTCTAATTTTACTTGATATATTTTGTAAATATTTTTTCCCATTTTTTTGAATGCATAGATTACCTGTAAATAAAGCAGTTGAATAAATCCTATTGTCCACATGGCTTATTTTTACTTACTCAGTTTATGCCTGGTCTTGGACTACGTTTCTACATGCGCCTCATCTCAAGTGATCACTGGTGACCAGATCCCACTTTCCCATTCTATATTCAAATAAACATGTGTGTCACTATCAGTAGTAGCCAACATGCTGGGACAAACGGATGCAGTTTTTTACAGAAAGAAAGGAATAACATAATGTCAAGCATTTCCTAAATTTACATGATTCGTCAGGAACAAGGATTGTAAAGTTTCATCTAACCACAAAACCCACAAAATCACGCAAATTTTCAAAGGGAGTTTATGGACTTTCTCCATGTTAACAAAAAGGTCACCTACAAGGGCAAAACATGTTAATGCCAAGTGTAAATGGGGCCAGTGAGGCAAAGCAATTTAAATATTAATGAAGATGCCTCTTAACACCATCTACAATTTCTATAAATATGTGAAGACTGTGCTCCAATTAACAAGGAAAAGAAAAAAAGGATAATCAAGCATTACATACGTTTTATTTTTTTAACCTTTTCTTGCGCAGTGCTCAAAAGTAAAAATATTTACAATAATTTTTCATGACGCACACAAATCTTCAACAATGCAAACATGAAATGTATTTCAAAGGAGACAGTAAAAAAATGATGCGTTATTATACTTAAATAAGAGACAAAAACAGTTTCTCAGCAGCCAAAATTTAAACACACACTGGACTGTTTCTCTATCACTGTTAACACTCAAGTGCTGGGAGGGTTGTGCATTTCAAAATACGAAGATAATTTTTGACTTTACTGGAATCTCTGCGGAAGCAGTAAAGTATGTCATGATGATCAATTGAGGAAAGTTCTCCTTGTTTGTAGAGGGAAAATGCAGTAGAGGGGGCCAAACTCTCAGGAGAGCCATAACCAATGGTTTTATCAAGCACTCCCATGAGCTTCATCTGTGGTGGATGGAAGAAATTTTGATGGTATACAATTAATTCTTTCAAGGAATGTATGAAGACACATGTCATATGCCACAGAAAAAAAACAATACATGAATATTGTGAAAATGACATATAGTGATGTATTCCAACTGCACTGTTATGTTGCAAATAACTAAGTGAATTCAGACATCATGATAAACACAATGACTGTTAGATATGACCACACAACACATCTACAAGCTCAGCAACCATGAGTAAATTCTTACCTTCTTAACCATTTTTGCCACTCCATCTCTCAGCTCACGCACCATGTCACTCATCTCCAGTGCCTTATTGGAGCTGTAGTGGTTAAAATCTTGATTCTGATCCTGAGACATGCTCTGGTAGAGTTGTGACAGGGGGTCGCCCCAGGCCCCCAGCAGCCTCAGGATCACCCCTGTCAGCTGTTCTCTCTGCACATGAATAAAGTTCTTAAATACTTTCAAGGTAAAGCAAAAACATTCTTTACATTTTCTCTGAGATGACTGCAATGGCAGCAGTTTGTGCATTAGTAGCTATAACCATACATCAAATAAAAATTATAAAATGGTTGCTCACCCCTAGTCTTTGGGCATTTTCCTTATCATCTGGTGTTAGTATGCCATACGTGTGGCACTTCCTTTTCCCTATGACATTCTTGCTGGGAAAGAAATATTGCTCCTGCAAAGAGCAACACACATATCACACAAAGTGATATAAGAGCTTGAAACATGGCCATTCGAAAGGGTGATAGATGACGGCTGAATGGGGGTCGAAGTGTGATGGATGGTGATGGATGATCAATGTCAGAGCTGAAAAAAAGGACTTACGAATTCAGAGTGCAGATCACTCGAGATGCCATGCAGTCTGGAGGACTGCTGTATGACCCTGTCAAAGAAATCGGAGAGGGAAGGAATATGGCATCCAGCCTGTCCATAGGTACAGATAGAGGCAGTGCCAATCCTCATGGGAAGCTCCAGGTATAACAGTGTTACAACAGCAAACCAAACTGAAGGGAAAAATCTTTTAGTCACTAAAAAACACAACATAATATACGAATAAAGCTAATCTAAGCTCTTTCTGTCCATCTTACCTTTTCTCATGGTTCCTTTCTTGCAGTGGAGCACTGGATGAAGAGAAGAGCTCTTTTCCCACCGGAGCTACTTTTACAGAAGCTTACTCATACAGTGATGACGTTGCTGATTAAACAAATGGCTTTTTTCAAAATAAATACATATTGCGTGCTTTGTTCAGTAATCTGCTCATTCGAGGGCAGGAAAGCCTACCCACGCAGAAAAGGTACTACTACTCAATTTGTCAGTGTAAAGTGATGAACATTAGTTTATGGGGGAACATACACACAAAACCATATCATATCATAATCTATCTATCTATTTATATACATATATATATATATATATATATATATATACATATATATATATATAGTTGTTGTTGTTGTTTGCTGTGATAAGCTCAGAGGTGCTCTTATTCCTTTAGCACAGAGAACTATAGAAGCCGATACAGGTTCTCCAGGTACCAGCAGCTAACCAAGGGACTGTTCTGCCTTGTAGTGAAAATTTAATCATTCAAATGTAAAGCAAGTGATTTATCTTCAAAATAAATGCAACAATGCATGGTCAATTCCACAAGCCGTGTACAGTTAATACAGTTATGAGTCATTCTTAACAGTACTACCTCTTATCCAGACCAACTCTACATACTGTGACCTATTTTTAAGTAGAATGGAAAAATTGTAAAGTCAAGTCTTCAGGGAAATGGGGTGCAACTCACATTAAACGAATGCATGCATGCCTTATAATATTCTATGTATTATTTTAAGCCCTTTTCAAAACTTGTACTGAGAATGGCATGACACCACAACCATGAACCAGTGTTCTGAGTCACCATTAGTGTGCCACCCTGTGGTGAGATGAGTAAAAGGAAAGCAAGAGATTTAGAGAACCAATTCATTACTCATTACTCCTTTCTGTGTGTGTGTGTGTGTGTGTGTGTGTGTGTGTGTACACACACAAAGCAGTGATGAACAAAACTACTAAGTATAATTTCACAAAAATATTTTATTGTCATCTTCTTCCAAATAACATGCGCATAAAAAGATGTCTTAAATACACAACTGTCCTTATAGAGAATATAATATACAATCAATTTACAATTATTAATATTATGTACAAGTTTGAGTGCATTCTATTACTCTGTGCTGTCAGAGCAGGGATGAGGATGAATGAGCTGCTGAGGAAGGCGAGGGGTACTGATGTCTGAGACCAGCTCTGTTCTTATACGCATTTCCATTTCAATGACTCTAGAAATTCTGATAAACACCAAATCCCAGCAAACTTCTCATCTCAAAATTCCTCCCTGATTTTGTCATAAATTATGTGAGTTTTAGATGTGTGATCGATATAAGAAGTTTGTTCCTATATGATTCTACACTTCAAACAGATTCTGAGTTCCAGTTTTTACACATAACAGTCCATTCAGCATCTGTGGTGCTTCCACTTGCGAGTCGCCACTGCAATGTTTGCATCTTTCTTGTGCCAAGGGAAGAGACGGGTGAGAGCCAGGGTGCCATCATGCTGCACAGAACCGGTCAGCACATATAGCTGTGACCGCCCGGGGCGCACGAGAACATGGGCACATCGAATGTTGATGAGTAGCCACTGCTGAAGTAGGTGCTGGGTATCATAAGGCAGTAGAGGTCCCTGGCGGACAAACTCAACCCGGCCCTCAACCTCAAATTCTGGCTCTCCTGTGGGAAGGCGATGACGATGAATTTTGGCAGTCACAGCTGTGAAGAAGAGAAAAAAATTAGCGATTTGGCTCTGAATATTTATATTAATTGTGCAAAAAAAATGCAAACAGGATTCAACAAATATCTACTGAAAGAATCCAGAAACTTACCAAAGTCATGTTGGCAAAAAGCATCCAGGACTGTTTTCAATGCAGGAGCCTCTTCCACAGATGGACAGTTTTGGCAGGCAGGTTTTGGCAAGTCTGTGATTTTTTTTTTAAAAAAAAGGTCAAACATCAATCACAGTTAAAGGAAATCTAAAAGAACAAGAACTTGGTTTTTCATTCTGTCAATGGGAAATTTCGGAGTTCTAATAATTTCTCTGCATACCTTTGGCAAAATGGCTAAATTTTGCATGGGGAGAAAGGCACATGTCTTCCTCAGCAGGAAAACGGTCACAGTCAAGTGCCTCGGGCCATGGATGACCCTGGCAGGCAAGCACTGGGGCACAACTGTCCCTCACTGCCACACACAGGCTGCGACATGGCTGGATAAAACTGAAAGAAAGATAAACAAAATGTTACACAATGAAAATAAAAACACTAAAATAATGATAAAGTTCAAACAAAAGGAAAACATTTTAAACATTTACAGTGGATTAAGTATTTCATGGAGAATAACTTGATGATAAAGTAAACAAATATCAAAATTTCCTTACGTGTCAAGACAGACAGGAGCAATGAGGGAGCAAAGGAAGGCCTGGGCTTGAGGGTGGCAGCCTGTCTGCAACAGTGGCCTCCAGTCCTCTGAACGTGGCACCACCTCGCCTTCCAGGTTGCTGTGACCCAAGAAGTTGGGCAGTCGCATCTCGGAGTATCCAACATCTTTGCAGACCTTCATCTGGTTAGGGATGGCGACACATCGAGTGGACTGACCCATGTCAAATGCCATTAAAGGACTTGTCATAGCCAGGAAAGCAACGGTGAAAAACACAGCCATGCCAAAGAGATTTCAAAATCCAGAGAGTCCTCAAGGAAGATGGTTGAGCTTTGCGAGGGGTTGCTTGTTGTCCGTAGTCTCTGCCGTCCTCGAATGGCTTTGAAGCTGCTGTTGCATGCTTTATATACAGCAAGGTCAGCCAGCCCCATCAGTCTCTAAGTCTGTTATCAACTACCTATCAAAGACGCAGAGACGATGTGTTTGGAGACAACGGCTTGTTTTGTGATGACTGCAGACAAGGAGGGGGCAGTAAGCACATGAAGGGTGTGTGTGAGGGGGGAGCTGGGGGGATCAATGGGCAATCACTGCCCAGCTTTCACTGAGTGAAGTCCAGTCACAGAAGTTTCAGTTCGATTTGTTTCATGGGTAAACACCTCATGGAAATCTTAAAAAAATAGCTCTTTGTGTTGAATTATGAAATTTTGAAGGCTGAGTAGCAATACTACTACGTGGGAAACTCTTTGCAGTGTTTGCAAAACTGACTCAATTACCTGAAAAGTGATGGATTTGTATGTTATTTTGTCGACTCCCTATATTATACCTGCTTTGAGTCCACTTTGTTGCAATGGCTTATATGCAAAAACAACTAAATACTGTGAAGAGGCATTGCTAAGGTAACAAATGCATCCCTACAAGTTCCTTTAGCAAGAAATCAGGTATTTGTAGATAGACATTCCCCCTCATATTGCTAGTCTCTTTCATGTGTCCCTGCTTCCTAATTGGAGGGTTTCATCTGCAGAGCCTCCACTTTTCATTAGCAAAGCAGCGTCTCCTCTGGCTCACCTGGCTTTGATCTGTCAATAACACAAAATCAGAGCCACATGCAAAATATTTTTAGTCTTTTGCTTATTTGTTTGACGCATTTGCATTAATGACATTTCCGCATAACGGGTTACTATACATTACACATCGCATGGAAATGTTCACTAAGATGTGTTATATGTGTTATATAGTGAGTAAGTTTCAGTGTGATGCTGCAGTTGTTTTTACTGATTAAAAAACTATTTTAAGACTACAGTATATGTTCAGGAAGTCAGTAAATAATCATAAATAACCATGGCAACACGCAACATCTGCTGTCAGGCAGACGCATGCACACTTGAGTCATAACCTCCAAGTCCCAAATCCCATACAAGACACCAGAGATCTCGTCCCAAGATGCAGACTTTAAGTGCTAATTGGTCTCGTTCTCTCTGCTTTCGTATTTAAGCCTCTTAATTTAACAACAGAACCACATTAGAGCATCAATGCATTTGTTTGCATGTCGTCTGTCTCCAGATTTAGATGTGTATCTGGGTCTGATGCCCGTGGGCCTATTGAGGAATATCTTCATGAATCAGAGGTCTCTATCCCACCCAGCCTGTCATCATCACTGTGGCTTCAGGCTAAATTAAAGTTCATCCTGATTGGCCCTACTCCCATTTCTGTGCCTGTATCCCCACGCTGTCTGCAGCAGGGACTCTGCTCCCGCAGCCAGCCAGAGCTCTCAGTCGGCCCCAGCTAGGCCAACTTTTACAGCCTGATCTGATGAGTCGAGGCTGGTTCCAGTTCGGGTAGACGAGTACAGCCCATAAGAGGGGACTAACTGGGCAATTAGAGTCACAGACCAATTTGAGAGAACAATAGATCCACACATTTAACAAGCTCCCCCTGCCGGGAGCCCAGCAGGGGTCTGTTGTTAGGCCTAATGGCTGCCCTGTAGACAGTGTGTCTGTCTTGGTAATGTGTTGCCAGCCCCTGCCTCGGTTAATGAGAAGGTGGTAAGTTATGAGCTGAATGGTTGGGCACCTGTCTGTCAAACACAAGTCCAGTGGACACTCTAAGCCAAGACAGTACTCATCTTTTAAAAGACACATCTTAAAACAGAAAATATATGCCCAACCCAAGACAGTTACCATTCCAGATGGACTCTTATATCCATCTATCTAACCAAATCATCTTATTATCCCTAAAATCACCACAGTCAGCGGCTTTTTCACCATACCAACGTGACATAAATCTTCACAGATTTTGTACATCACAGTGAAGTCATTTCTATCACACAACACAGTGACTCTCAAAGGCGGGGTCCCAGCATGTTCTTCAGCAAAAAGGGAAATAATAAATTTTCACTATAATCACATCCATAAGTAATAAAATGACATATGTTACATATTTTGGTCATAGGTTTTATACACTTTCTTCCATAAAATAACTAAAACATGAGGTCTTCTGAGATGGGAGTCCAAAGGGACAAAATCTTCCAGTGTTCTTGTTTCTGTTGGTTTAGAGGACATTGATAAAAAAGCTAAAGAACTGCTGATGTAACACATCTGCTTTAGCGGGCAAGTTTGAAAAAAAGGTCTCATTTTAAGCCTTCAGTAGCTGTAAACCTAATCTTCAAACAAATCTCAAGCAGCTGTGACCACAGTGTTCATTTTGTTCTTTGTTTGTATTGTTTTTAACATTTCCCTTAATAACACAACCATATTACTTTGCAATGAACTAAAACATGACTTGCCTTAAGCGTAACCTCTACAGATGCAAAGTTAATATTTTCAGTAGACTTAGTAAACTTCTTTACTTGTGTTTTAAGCGAAATAGCTGGCCGAATGTCTCTTATTGACAATCACAACACTGACAGTCTGTTTTTACACCAAATGCAAACAAGACATTACTTTCCTCTGATTGTGTACTTTCAGCCGTGATCACCAAATTTACAGAGCCATGCCCTTAAAAGAGAATCCACCATAAAATAACAACTTGTGTTGAATCTACAACATACTGTAGTACATCAGCTATGTGACACATTTTCCTCTCAAGCAGCTGGGAGCAGAAACACGAATATAGGTGGCGCTACATCTTGTTATTGCATTA
>JAPZDX010000022.1:21254254-21267839 GCA_029783625.1 Naso annulatus
CAGCGAAGTCACAGCACTTCAGTCTCTGGACATTTGAACCTGTGTTTCTGTTATGAGAGATAGGAGTGCCGGGAGTTTAACAAGGGTCGCAAAGATTTAAAAAAAAAATCTATTCTAGGAGAATAACAACTGTCAATTATAAGAACGATGCTAATTTTTACAGAAACTTGTAACTATTGCAGTAATTTCCTTTTTTAAGCTTGTAAATGTGAATATTTTCTTTCTTCTTTGGTCACTCACTGTATCCAGAACACCAGCTCTCGTTTCTCCCCAATCATCAGATGCCCAAACTGGCCATAATCGGTTACATCCAAGCCCCCTTTGTTCTCCAAAATGCTCTGAAGTTTTGCCTCTGGGGGAGGTTCAGCAGAAATATTACCACTGCAATAGGAAAAAGACACAAGCCATTAAACAGTGAACTGCACGAGCCACAACAATATCTATTAAAAAATGAAAAATATATTAAAAATTCCAGCTTTGCAAATGACAGCATTTGCTGCTTCTCTTTGTGATAGATAATACTTACCTCAATATTTCTGAGTGATGGACCATTTCTCAGATTAAACAAGACATTGGAAGTTGTGCCTGATATTTTATCTTTTCTTTTTGACATTTCAAAGGCTGTCTGCAGATTGTTTAATAATTTAAAAATTCTTAGTTGCAACCCCAATAAAGATATAAGTCCAAACACTATGGTTAATACCTTAGATGGGAGGGTGCGATACACAGTGCCCTCCAAGAGAAGAGGGACTGATTGCTCTCCACCATTATCAGGTTGACCAGATGCCCTGGTAAAGGCTGATAATTGGCAGGCATCAGCAGAGAGTCCAGGCTGAAGAACACACTGTCATCCACCACTCCACTGTTACCATACACACTGGTCACATGCACCTGGACACACAGATCAGTCAGGGGAGGGAAGAGAAATGAAAGAAATCATTATATCAATAGTCAAACATGATTTTAACATTACGTAAGTATGAACTCTAAATGTTCAGGAGACATACGTGTGATGCCGTTACAAACTGAAACAAAGAACTTAGTGCTGGAAGTACTAAAATTGACTAAATCCCACTCAGTCGGTAAAGCCAAAAACTTTTAATGATGCACATACCTGGTCGAGGCGGCGAAAGCGTAAAGGAGCCACAAAATTTGCCTGGGTGGTCCTCTGAGTAGGATTAATAAAGTACTTTGCTTCGACCCAGTCTCCTTTCATTGGCTCATAACCTAACAAAAGGAGAGAAAATAATGTGCCAAGAGACAGGGAAGTAAACACCTGCGGTCAGCCAAGTGCTAGTAAATTTCGGCATGACTGAGAATTTGTCTAGTTTACCCTCAGTCTGAGAGCAAACCAAACAAAAACTGTAAAAATATATGGGGCAGAAATTGTAGACAGTTCTGCAACTGACGGGCCACAGTGGGTGTGAAACACAGTAAGCTCATGCAAAACATAAGGTCAAAAGTTTTGCAATTTTAGTACGGAAAGTTGAGCAAGAACAGGTACCTTCACATAGACTGTCACGTGGGAAGTATGTTGTCTCATTTATGTAGCCGCCTTCTCCGTCAAATGATGTGACTGCGCCAATAAGAGGCCGAAGCTGCATACTGTCGGCCTCTAAGGATGCTCCTCCTCCATCCTCCCAAGCATCTGCACTTTTCTCTACCTAAATGACAGAATGCATGTCTAAAACAGTGCATGTCTAAAAAGAAAAGGCATTATAGTATAATTTGTCCTACTTTACCAAACCTAAAAAAAACACCCCTGACTTGAGGCTAGTTGTTTTCAAGTTCATGCTGGAGTACAGAGCAAGATTCTCACCCTTACAGCTTTCCATCCCTGTTGGGCACCACCTCGTACCACTATACAGTTCACCAAGTCCCCTTCTTTCAGCGGCATCCCGCCCAACACCTCCTCACTTGTGAAGTAGACTGCATTGTCTATCATCCCGTAGTCAAGGCAGATCTCGGTGACCACACCGTCCCGCAGGTGGCGAATGTCCTCCACGCCTGACCTGGAAAAATGTGGCTCAGAAACACACGGCATCAAGTCGACTACTGGCTTTCCATTGATGGTTTTGATGCGACTGCCAATACTTCACGATTAAGTGAAGTAGACGTCATTTAAACTGGCATGAGCTTACCACAGACTGCGTGTTCTTCATCCTCCTCTATTACTCTCCACAAAGGAGAAACCAGCTTAGACAGCAAACCCCGCACAACAGTGAACATATCTGCACAACAGCTGAAGAAGATAAAGCTACATATAACTTACACACTTAAAAAACAACATTAAAGAAGCATGAACCCCGAGAACTTTTTTTTATATAGTTACCGTTTGTGGTGGCTAACGTTAATCGTTAACATTATACTTTAAAGCTAACCTTAACTTTAAAGTTTTTCTGCTGGCTAACACACCTGAAAATAAAAACCGTTCATTAAAACCTAAAAACAAACTGTAAACGTTAATCCAAATCAATGGATTTGTCAAAAAATATAACCTTACACCAACTAGCAAATACTTAAATTATTGTAGATCAAAAAATGCCATTTTGGTTTGCTAAAGTTGGCCTTAGCTAACGTAGCTTAGCGGGGGAAAAACATTATTGTTTCGCGCACAAGGGCTGTGATTTTTGGGGTGAAAGTAACATGAAGTTATACGTAAGTTACCGTCATCAACCTTCACTCCGCATGAACGTGCTGCTCTTCAACAAGTTATTAAACTGCGGTTCACGTGTTGGTGACCGGCTCGAGGGTGTTAGCTCTTTGGGGTAAACTAGCTACATGTGCGCGCCCGGCGATGTGTATCTGACAATGCGCGTTACTCGTGATGGGGGCGGGGATGCTATGAGAATTTTGGTGAGACGACTAAATGCCGTAGTGCATCCCACAATCCAACCAGCCTATGAATTGACAAGAACAACGTCACCGCCATATCAATTTAATTTGAGTTTAACTTCACTGAACAGCAGTCTTTGACTGATAGAAGGCTTCCTCTGTTTGGTTTTCAGACATTTTTTTCACTGCGATGTTTTTTCAAGTGGAGGCCGGCCTGACCACAGTAAAACACCTGTCATGTCAGAAATTCATCCGACAGCCGTCGGGGAGCGGATGATCAGCCTTCGCTCCCCCCAGTACACTGCACGGCGAACGACGCCCGATGAAGCTGAAATTCGACACGACTCTAAAATGAGTTGTGCGGCTCAAAGAGCTACGGAGCCCGGGAGGTGAAAGGTACGTGCCTTTTTTTAAACGCTCGCGCGATTTCTATTTTGCGCACCCGTTTTATAAAACGTTTTGTCTCTATTTCGCGCCCACGTTTTGTAAAACGCAAGCGCGTAAATCGCGCCCGCGTTTTATAAAAAGTGGGCACGAAATAGAAATAAAACGCGCTTGCGTTTTCTAAAAAAAAACAATAACGCCTACATTTCACCTCCCGGTTCCGTAAAGATCTGGTCAAAAATAATAATTAAAAAATAAATCGTACATTGTATGTCCAGCTTAAGTCGAACGCTGCCGACAAGCTGGAAGTTCATAATTACAGTAACTGATATAACTTGAACGCCACATGCATCCGAAAGGCCTGCAAATGAAGTAGGCCTGTTGTAGTTAAGAGTAGGCTAAGGGTAACTGATACCAAAAGTATCAACATCTAATTTGATCTAAATCTGTCTGTCTCTTAAAAAGTAACTATTTTGTTGTTTTTTTTTCATTTGCAAGAAGCCTGTTGGGGTAGGCTTACTTGTCATTTGTCGTAGCCTGTGTTGTTAGCCTACAGAGCTGCATTACACGACAGGAAGCTGTCACATGTTAGGCTACATCCACAAAAAATGTGTTGCATAAGTGTAAGTGTTTTTATCGCACGATGACACTAAATTGTTACCACATCAGTCGAAATGTTAATAGTAACCCTGACTACAAACAACCAAATTGCCTGAAATTTCTGTAGATTATAGGCCCAAATCAAAATGTACTCTGTCAAAGTGAGAAACACAAAAGTTTGACTCAGTGTTATTTCAGTCTAGCCTACAATGACCCCTGAACTTAGCCAGATAGACCTTTTGAATGCTGCCACGTTTAATCTCTGCTGCTTTCCTTCTCATATGCCTGTAGTAGAACCAGCGTTGTTGAGGTTTACTTGAGTGAATAATATTAATACCATGGGGCAAATGATTCTAAAGAGCAATGAATAAATCATTTCTGTCTTATTGCAACTTGAGACTCTAAACTTTATGTCAGGTAGTGTAGCCAAGGATGCAACATGCAGTATATCAGACTATAAAACTTCCCATCTTGTTTTATTCTGGCATTTACTATGAAAGTGTCAGTGAAGTTGCATAGCTTGTTTTAACTGGGGGCACTGAAATGCAAGCATGAACTCCAAACCTGAGACTCTGTCACTCTTAGTCAGGCTTTGTTGTTGCAACTTTTGTCCTCTGCGACATCTGTTAGCCTCATTTTAGACAAAAAATGTGTTTAAGGCACCAACCTACTGACTACATATCACAAAAGTGTACTTAATATAAACTGTCAGACATTTCTCAAATGGTACTGTTACTTTTGCAGATGTTAGAATTGACTCTTCCATTCCAGAAGAGTACTCAGGATTTTAAAAGACACTCAGTTCTTGAGTCACTATTGTCTCAGACAATTAATACTACTACTACTACTACTAATAATAATAATAATGATAATAATAATAATAATAATAATAATTAATATACCTACAATTTATTAATTAGTTTAACATATAAGTTACACTTTCTGTAAACTCTCCACACATTTTGTTAAAAATTGCCCATCTTTTTCTATCATAAAGGTTAATTAATAGCAACTAATTCACATTTCATAATGTGTTTCAACTTTCCAACTCTAGCTTAGTAGTACATTCAAAGTACTGATATACTCACAGTGATGGTCAGTCCAAGACAGAGACTCAAATGGTTTATATAAAAAATAAATATACCAAATATTTCTACACTTTCAGCACTAATGTTTATAATGTAAAAGATAACAGGGTGGATAGAGATTGTATGTGGACTTGCAATAATGTAAATCATTTTGCCTTTATTGTCATTGTGCCAATATTCAAATGAAGGTCTCTCATGAACACGTATCTGCACAAAAGTACTTGTACTGTACTTGTAGCAGCCAAGCTGTTCTGCAGCTTTCTCAGCAAGAGTTTTGCAAGTTGTGCTGGAATTGTAGATGTTCAAATGTTTTCTTTTCTCATCCATGTTTGGCTGAAAATTAGGATTCATTCTTGACCTTGGAAACAGCAGTTGTCATAACAGTATTTAACAGCTAGTCTGAAAATTTTGATCATATCACACAATCATGGTTAAATAAAATCATCTTAAGTTTTTAGGCTGGCATTGTTATTTTACTGTTGTAACTTCCCTTGCTGTCATGCAATAATAACTCTGACAAAAGTAAAACGGCATGATGTCCACTGTGATTTGCTATCTGTCAAATCTGCGAGTTGATTTCACATTGCCGTAGAAATTGGAAATAAACCTTATAAAAGTCTAACATTATTTAAAGGTCTTGTAAATATAAAGCAAAGGAATGCTTTGAAAAACCCTCAGCGGTCAAGTGAGGTATGCATGATTTGCAGCTAATGGACTAAACGTACTAAAATGTAAAAACACTGATATGGTCGATCTGGCAGAGCAGTTACGGTGATTTACAGCTGTTCCCCAAAAGCATTTTTATGTATTTGGTTTTACATTGTGTGCCTTAGGGAGACTGTGGCAAACGATAGCACACATACTTTGCAAGCTTATATTTGATACATTTACATTTTCCTCAGATGCTGCCCAGAGTCACATACCAGTTTCAGGAAGCAAATGGCAGTCACACTTGTATGTTTATTTGAGTGCTGAGTAAGAACAGTTATCTGTAAATAAACAATCAGCCTCTGTGACACTTGTGATGTTTTGTTTTTAATGTTTTCATATCAGGTTTATTTATAAATGAGTCTTTTGTTTGGGAACCGTAAATACATCGTTTTTGCTCACATTGATGTGGCCCTTTCCGACCACAAGAGGGCAGTGCTAGCACTCTTGTGCTCAGAAACATCTACAATCTTTGCTACAGAGTGCAGAAAGGCTGAGAGAGGAATCAGATCAGTCCAATGCTGCTTTAACTAGATAGCGTACTCACCCAAATTTTTGTCAGCTACTTAGATTGATAGGGAAGAACAGACTTTGTCATTAATCAGATAGTGTTTAAAACAGGCCTAGACTTCCTCGCTGTAATTAGGAACTAAAATACACAAACATATGAGGAAGCAGCAGTGTAATCAAGACAATCTGATTGTTGGACTGAGCTGGGCCCCAGTGAATGATTTATTTTCAATGAGGCTGTGCTGTAGATCCTTGTAGCAATAATGCGGTTTCTTACGCTTTGTATTGCCCGACTTTTTACCATATCTCATTAACATTTGTCAAGTTTTTTGTACCATCTTTAAAAAAAGACAAGTTGAAGATGTATTACAGTGTTACACATTTCCAATATGGCATCGTTGTGTGAAACACTGATGAGTATCCTTGCAAACAGTGTAAATTATTTTTAAATATGATAAATCTGTTAGGAGAGCATTATGTGTGCAGTAATGTCTACCAGCTGGATAAACATCCTACTATTGTTTTGTCATTTAGGTTTTCCTTCCTGAATTTTTCATGAAATGTGTTGTAATTCAGAGGAGCCTTTCCATGTTGTTCATGCAGTTGAGTGCAAATTACATGTTGTCACTTTTTTATTCAACAGCCGCTTTCCTTTTTTCTTTGTGTGTTACTTTGCCCCTTAGAAAACGTGCATTGAATTAATGAGTAAAAAATCTTATCAAGAAATGACATGGCATGTTTTGACACTTCTTCCTTGGAGGATGTTTACGTGTCTCTTGGAAGTTAAAGCTGGAATGAACAACTTTTACATATAAATCAGCATCCATTACACACAAGCCCTTGCCACGCATTGCTGATTAAACACTCACACACACACACACACACACACAAATTCCTTTAATTTGTGCAGTTAAACTTAAGTTTTTAAATTCTGGTGACTTTCCCGCGCAGGCACAATGATTTGTTTGCTTGAGCTGAAGGTCAGAAGAAATATGAGCAAACTGCAAGTACTGCTGTAAGCTTAAGTCAGAGGCAGGCATGAACAGTGTTTCTGTAATTACCCTCACTGCCAGAAGGTGGCGACAATAGTTTCCTACTCCAGGGTAAACAGGCCAGCAAATGGAAATGAAAACATAACATCCTTGTTGGAGGCAGTGGCAAAAGATTTTTTAGGCCAAGTAAAACTTGTAATACCTGAGTATAGAAATGCTTTGTTGGTGAAGGTAAGCATTCAAAAATTAAAGTACAAAAGTAAGCTGCAATATTCACTCTGTTGAGTGGCTCTTTTCAGTTTAATGTCCATTTTAATATTGGATTGTAAGTGATGCGTCAATATGTGTGTCACATTAATATTGCAAGTGGTAAAGTTCAGACTAACTGAATTTCTCACTTTAGCTTTACCTATTAATCATTTTCATTTTTTAAGTTATATTTTTATTAATAATCTGAATCTGCCAAGTAACTATTAAATAAATGTGTCAGAGGAAAAGATACGATTTTGCTGCTTAATTTTAGTCGAGAAGAAGCCTATTCAGTAGCAGGAAACTGAAATACTCAAGAACAATTAGGCCTATCTCAAAACAGTACTCCTGCTAGAACTTCGATAGGCTACTTGAGTAAATGTACTTAGTTACTTTCCAAGCAAGGGTGGAGGTAATAATAATGGGTGAAGGGGTGGGCTGCCTTTTTTATCAGTGAATGTTTGTACATTTTTGACAAAGATGGATGATGGCGGGGATCACCTCCTGCAAATATGACTCCCAGCCTCACCCATGATCAGCGGCGTTAAACTGAACCAGAGATGAGAGAGGGGAAGAGAGCACAAAGAGAGGAGCGAGGAGAAAAGACAACGAAGGAGGAGGAGGAGGTCTGCGTAAACTCCGCCTCCGGTCTCGGATCCTCTCGCAATCCTTCCTCACAGCCTCTCAACGTTGAGGATAGAGAAAGAAAGGGAAGAAACAAGAAGACGGCCACACGAAGAAGAAGAAGAAGGGGAGCAGCAGAACGACCATGGCAATATCCAAAACGTCTCAGCTTGAGATAGTGTCCGATCACAGCGCACCTCTACCACCGTCGACCACTGCACGGAGCATGCAGTCGCACAATAGACCAGAGTCCAGATGAATGAGGAGCAATACCTGGGCCGTGGACAAAATGAGGGTCATCTTCATCCAAAACGCCGGTTTCGTCGCAGCTTTCTCGCCTTTCAGATGTGAGTCGGTGATGTTGGCAGCGTTTAGGACGACAGATAAGGTGAACGAGCCAGAATTAACCACAGCCAGATCATGCCAGTCAATTGAGGAGTGAGGAGATCAATTTATTTTAGTCATTTGTTTTTCTTTTATTGGGATAGAGCTTGCGCATACTGTATATTATAGCCAATATATCATCTTGAAATTGAAAGTGTGTTCAGCTTTCGACATGCTGCGTGCTGTCGACATTTGAATACATCATTTTTATTGCAATATTGGCACTATAATTATTTTAATCCATTGATATAGGACTATGTATCAGGTAATTGTAGACCGATAATGACTTATTTACTTAATCCGTAGTAGATTAATTATATAGCGATAATAACATGAATAGGTAGGAGGGAGTCTGTGGCCACTTTGATCAAAGCCAATTGATCAACCAAGACAATCTGGAAATGTTTCCACATGTAATGATATGACTAGTAGGCTGCGCGTTATTCCGTGTAATTTATTTATTTATTATTACTAAATTTTAGACCTATAAGTATTATAGCCTATTATCGATTTGTTTTTAGGTAGGTAGATTGAAATATTTAACAGTGGGAAGGTTGTTTGAACACTTCCCTAGTGAGATGGAAACCGCTTATTTATCGCCCCACCGGGGGGCAACGCGTCCCGAGGCCCAGAGAGGCCAAACCTCTGCAGCCAAACCGGCGGGGGGTGACCTCTCCCCTCCACGTCCAGCTCCACCCCTGCTTGCCGGCAACTCACCCGAAGAGACCCCGGCGAGCGGCGATGGACGGAGAAACTCGGGCGTGAAGAAACACCACCACAAGCATAATTTGAAACACCGCTACGAGCTGCTGGAGACGCTGGGACGCGGCACCTATGGCAAAGTCAAGAAGGCCATCGAGCGGCACTCCGGCAGAGAGGTGAGACGCTCTAAGCAGCTGCAAACATCTGTCACGATGCTTTCACTGGGTTTAGATGCTTCCCACACATGCATGCTTGTCTACAACACACTGGTCCTAGAGGAAGTGCTTTGTTGCTCTCAGAGGCGTGTGCACGTCCTTCTCCCGGGAATTTCGCCGGTGCTCTCAGGGGCCCGTGGGGCCAGAGAGCTGTGGCTGCACACGCCTCGTCACATGCGGGGCCTCCCGACCGGATGCTGGAGTGCAAATCCAGCTACTGACTGACTGGTGTGACTTCAGTGATCCCGGCAAGCATCACTGGAAGCAGCTAACAGTCCCTCAGAGATACTAAGAAGGTCAACTCGCATTTTTTTGAAGTGTTTAGACATCCTTGTGGTTTTGTTTTTATATTTCACTCTTTGTGTGATTGCATAGCTCGGGAAACCACTTTCTCTTTCTTTGTTTTTTTTAAAAAGAAAACAAGGCTACTTGTGTGCCTTTGCTATAGTAAACCCACCATCTGCTGTTATGCCCTTGTAGAGCAAAACATCTCTCCAAAATATTTTCATGTGTGGCAAAATTTGACCCCTGAGCCCTTGCTGGCAGGACATGAAGAACTTTCCATGCACTGAGGATGCCAGGGGGGAAACTCAGTACAGGTCAACAATGTCACCCAAAGGTTGCAATAGCTCCTGGCACATGCATGCTTGATAGGGGCACCATAAACCGTCTGGCAGGGCTTAGCCGGCTCTCTCTTGGCCTGCATGGCTCCTCATCCTTTCTTCAGGATGTTTTCATTATTGCCATGGCAGCAGCTCTAATATGAAGCATTTTACTTTCACTTGCTTTTTAAATTGCACAATACACATTTACTGGAAAGGGTGATACGTCTTATTTTGACATGTTTAGTTTGATATGCTTGTTCCCTAAAATTACCCCAACTGGCTCAAATTTGTATTTGCATTTTTTTTATTTTTTGAAGAGATTTTTAAAACTCTGCGCTGTATTGTTTGAACGACAGCCACTCACACAAAGATGACATTTTAAAAAAATATATTTTTAGTGTCTTTAAATCTGTGCTTTAAAACATATAATGTAGTTACTGATAATAAAAATTAGATTATTGGTCATTTTAGAGGATGTATGTGGTGTCATAATGTACGTTGCATTATACAGAGAGGTGTTTCTGTGTTTAAACCTCCCCTGGCTGATATAAATGAGGTCAACAAAATAAAGCAAACACCTGTCAGTATTCGAGTACTTTTTGTAGGTCAGAACTCAGTGGCCTAATGCCTTAGTTTCCCCTGTAATCTGCTGCAAGGTCTTGAGCATAGCGTTCAGGCTCAAAATAGCAGATCAGTAAAGTATAGGACTTCCTCGCACCTCCGTGTTCTTCACGTGGGAGTTTGTATATCTTAGGGAAGTCCTTTGAGAGTCAGCGCCTCTGCACATGGAGCACCAGCAGAAAGCAGACAGACAGAGCGTGACTGGCGGCCACCTCACGGGCCACGTGTGTCTGGCGTTGCGTTGCCAGAGTTTACTTGACCTCTGACTCCGGGTTCCTCGTGTCCATGTGGCAGATGCAGCAGTGTGGTGAGACTGTTATGCAATCGTCTTGACTCCCTGCACCTTTTCCCGTTTTGTTCCACGAACCAAATGAGAAGAGGAGGAAGGGAGGAAACGGACTGGGGACGTCTTGTGCGCGACCGTGTGTCTGCACATGTGTGGAATGATCTGAGGACGCTTGAGGAAGATTGATTAGATGTTGGCGCATTCAGTGTGTCAGCGAAAGTGGAACTGAGTGACTGTCTGCTTTAATCTGCAAAGCCATGTGTCACACTGCTTGGCAACATTATATGGAGCGCAATTGATCACAGAGATCATAGTCTGGATATATGACACACACATGCCCATGCTTGTGTGTTTGTGCATGCCATTGGAAGATGTGCGGAATGTTTGTGTGCACATGAGAAAGAGACTGTGTGTGTTTATGCCATCTTAATGACTGTAGTGAAAAGGTTGTGGTGACAGCGGGGCCTGAAATGGGCAGAGACACATGAAAGGCCATCCACAGCAGGAAATGAGATTGGAGGTAAAGGTTAATATCCTGTATGGGGGATCCATCACAGACAGGAGGGGGTGGGCAGTCAGCACAGAGACACAGGGAAGCCCACCACCATAACAAGAGAGGTAGAGCCTCAGTTAAGGGGGTTAGAGAGTCATATTAATATGGGCTTAAAGCACCAGATTACATCACTCCCCAACAATGGATTCACTAGAGAGGTACGCGAGAGGGAAGAACACTGACATTCCTCTGCTAAATGTGGTGCCGTTGATGAGGTATTGTGACTCCTGGCTGTGTTTGAGAATATAGTTCTCTGGAAAACTGACGGGCCTCCTCCTCCTACTCACTCTCTCTCTCTCTCTCCCAAATCTGAGTCAGACGCACGCACTCAGCACAACAGATGATCGTGATCTTTAGAAAGAAGGCAGGGACGGGTGAGCTTGTGATGAATACTTCATCTATTTTAATGGCCTGAGAAAACGCAGGAAGATGTCAGGCTCCAGTGAAGCGAAACATGGACTTTCACTTCAAACAAGCTGTGTTGTGACCGAGGGTGGCGAAAGAGAGGGGCGGGGGGTGGGGGTACCAGACGAGACTGGCCCCATACCTGGCAGGGGCCAGGGCAGCAGTGCAGCGCCGTGCCTGTTAACTGTGAGGGGCAGTAATAGGGATCCACTTGAGGACAAGCGTAGCTGTGTCAGCCAGCCCGGCCAGCTGGCAAGTGGCTGATGTACAGTCCTGTTTAATGATCCACATCAGGGTCAAGGCAGGGGAGCATGAGGAGATACACAGGAGATACCTGGCTTTGTCTCGAGCCCAGTGTGGGAGAGCTGGCTCACGCAAGAGTTTGCATACAGTGTGGAATTAAGAGCATGGAAGTTAAAGATTGATTACTACCCTTGTAGGAGAAAGGCCATTTCGGTTTCAGCCAGATAAAGTTTAGTTTGCGTGTAGCATTTGTAGGCCATTTCTTAGTTATTACCTAAATTAATGAATTCCTGAATTAGTTCCTGCGTTCAATCCAGGAAGGTGACTCACATGCTGCTTGGCTGCTAAGTGCCAAAGTCAAAAATGTTACTCACGTTTTGGGGATCAGTGATAAAATGTTGATGAACCTTATGAGGTAAAGGAAAACATCACTGTTAAGACACAAACAACTTTGACCAATTATGAACACAGCATGTGGACCCCATGGACCTCATCTTGTTTATTATGGTATCATTTCTTTAAATTCTATGTAATCAAGGCGTGCTCTGGAAGGGAACCATTCCGGTTTGGGGTTATTTTTATTGATGTACACGGTAATTAGCTTGGCATTCGCTACTGCCTGTGGTTTTTGCTGCATGGAAGAGAGCTGGGTTCCTCAGAATACGACTGCTTAGCTTTGGAAGGACAAAAGTTTAAACTAACAGAATTCAGAGCAAACAGACTCTATACCAGCCTGATCAAAGCGAACCCAGGACTCAATCCAGAATGTTTAGGCTACAATTAGAGTGACATGTGCTAGACTATGTACTCTCGATTGGTTTATTTGTAGGAGGCCGGTACCCTCTCATTTGAGGAGTGCAATGCTAGAGGTTTGAATGCATCCAGTAGCAGCTGACTCATTGCCCGGTGGCATCGTCCTGACAGTGAAAAATCTCCAAATCCAGTTTAAATGTTGACTGCTGAACCTCCTGCAGCAGGCCATTTGGCGTGCAAGTAGATCGAATCACTTCCTCAACCCCGGCTCATTCTGCTGATAACTCCATAAAACTCCCAGCAGGCCAGGTTTTCCATTAGCCGTTGTTAATCAGAATGACTAAAAATAAGAGACCGAGCAGTGATTTAATGTCTTCTCAAGGACGTTTTGACAGCGAAGGAAACACGACTGTGAAGGTTAGTGCTGACATGTGATTAGTGGAAGAGCACGCTGACCTCCATGCCTCCCTGCCCTCCTTTGGAAACTTTCAAAACTGTGCTCGTCTCTTTTTCATGGTACTCTTTGCACTCATTGGTTTTATGGCAAAGTTGGTTGGTCGTCTTCTCTGATGCAGACTGAAATATCTGAACAACATTGAGATGGATTTCCATGAAATCTTGTGCAGACATTCACAGAGTCCAAAGGATGAAGGCTACTAACTTTTGTGGTTCTTAGCGCCACCATAAGGTCATATTTGTGGTTTTGAGAAAAATGTCTCCACAACTGCTGAATGGATTGCCATGAAATTTGGCACATATATTGATTACCCCCGTTGGATTTATTAGGGATTAGGGAGTAAGAAAATTCTGATATCTGATATATCGGCC
>JAPZDX010000022.1:21267939-21278607 GCA_029783625.1 Naso annulatus
GGTTATCAAATACTTGTGATAAAGATATGTAATGAGGGCAGGATAAACAGTAAACACTTCACTTATTACCAATTAAATAACTGACCACCCTCTGCTGGAAAACTACGTTATTACACCATTTTAAATTAGTAGTTCAAGCAATTTTTCCAGCCTTAAAAACCAGTTTTAAAATCTGCACTTATTGGAGAACATATACACCGATACCGATATATCTGCCATGGGCAAATATCGGCCGATAATGTTGGCAAATCGATATATTGGTCAGGCCATGGTCAGACAAAACATCTGCAAGCTAATGGCATTTCCACCAGCCTCAGCTGCACTTTCTGTTTAGTGCTAATTTGAAAATGTTAGCATGTTAACACACTAAACTAAGATGATAAAAATAATAACTATACCTGCTAAACATCAGCGTTGTGGTAGTGAGCATGATAACATCCCTGTGCACTGGCTGTAGAATCTTGATTTCTAACAATAGCTGCCTCCAGATAGGGTTTCCATAGCAA
This sequence comes from Naso annulatus, assembly GCA_029783625.1. NCBI lineage: Eukaryota > Metazoa > Chordata > Actinopteri > Acanthuriformes > Acanthuridae > Naso > Naso annulatus. The sequence goes on from JAPZDX010000022.1 coordinate 21,268,446, forward strand.
CTGTCTATGTTTCACCATGTGAGTCAGACTCCTGATGGCTCTGTTAAGAGATGAGTTAGGGGCCTAAATCAGAGAACCAGCCCAAACACTGACTAATGCCCGGTTAAATATGAGCCTGGGCCCTGAAAGAGTACAAAGCAAACCTCCATTATGGCACCACGTGTCAGGTTGTTTTCCTCAGGGAGAGCACCTTCATTTTGCTTCATGCAGAAAAGAGGCTTAGAAAATTACACAGCGTGAGACTAAGATGACACCTCCTCCTTGTTTGACTCATCTGGCTGTCATGTCTATAATACCTAATGATGAGGTTAAAGGTTATTACGCAGGCCCTTTGAGACAGCCTGTATAACAGCCTTTGAGAGTGGAGGTAAATGAGGTTGATAAGGTGCACAGAGTTTGTTAGGGAAGGGGAACTCGCAAAACATACTAAGTTAGCTCACATGCTTTTACTGAGACAGACAGACATCACATGGTGTACAATGTGTAGCCTGCAAGTTGTGCTCTGTTCATTTTAAAGTTCACTGATAAGATAAGAATTGTGACATAAACATGGTGTCCTTTGGTCCTGTTTTACAATTTTCTTTGGTCACTTCCCTTTCCAAAATAAATCCACATTTCTGTGCAGTCAGTTTCCTTTGTTACACGTGATGCACCCATGGTATTTGTTACTTTGAAGTCTTAAAATCTATGTTGCTTTATGTTATCTGATCAAAGCTTCCTCTCTTTTCTGTTTCCAGGTGGCTATCAAGTCCATTCGAAAGGAGAAGATCAAGGATGAGCAGGACATGGTTCACATCCGCAGAGAGATTGAGATCATGTCATCCCTCCGCCACCCACACATCATTTCTATATATGAAGGTGAGGGTCTGCTGCATGTCTGGAAATGCATGCACACACACTTAACAAATTATACACATTCGTTTGGTTTGAACATGCATAAACAAAAACACACATGTCCAGAATCCAGCACTCCCTCAGCTCATTCAGCACTTGTGGCCGAGCTGGAGGATTGTCATGTTATGACATGCAGATGTCATAATAAGACCTGGACTACAGCTCTGGGATGTTATTCATCTTCTCTGCGCTGTCTGGCTGCCGAGGCCAGTAAAAGTCTTGATGGCTTTGACGGTGTGCATCTGGATCTCTGTGGATGTGTGCATGTGTGTGCATGCACGTGTGAGTGTGCGTGTGTATGTGTGTGTTGAAGAGGGGTGGTATTCTAAGGGATTGCCTCGTCCACATCTAAGAGGTCTCGTCTCTTGTCTTCTCTGGTCTTGATCTCAGGGCCAGACATCTGCTGATACTTAGAGACGACTGCAGCTGGAAAACAGACTGCACTTGTGTATGTGCATGTGTTTGCACTTTTGCGTGTCTGCCTAAGTCCTTGTATATTTGTATCTACATATGAGCCTATATGGTTGTCTGTGTGTGTGTGTGTATAAGTCAGGAGACGCTGGATTGACCTCAGTCACCCGGGCCTGCACCCAGTCTGACTCTGGTCCAATGCTCTGCAGAGGGAGAAAAGGCCTTAAGCCTTTCCTGGAGCAGCGTCAACATATATCTACCCCAGGAAGCAACTCTCTAAAATATCAAAGCCTTTACGTCAGGCTTAAACAACTCACATAGCTACTTTGGGGCCTTTTTTGATATGAGTCCTTTTGAATGACCTTGACCCCACTGGAAGAAAACATAGATTAGAATTAATGGTAAGTGTAAAGGTTTAACAATTCCCATTGAATTCTTTCAATGTATTGCTCGCAATTAATCACCCCTTATAGTGTTGACCCTGCCTATGTGCAGGCAATTAAAGTCACAAGGCGCTCTTGTGTGAGTCGGTTTCATGATTTGTGACTCGTGGCTATTTTTGTACCTGTGTCAACAAAGCAACAGTTTCAATACCCTTTTCAGGGTAGCTGCCCCGGCACAATGACAGCTGGGTGTGTGCCGCAGCGCTGCCCAAACTGGTTCACCCACCGTCCTTCAGTTTCAAAGTCCTCAGGTCGTTATCAGTGACCTGAGTTTGTGACAAACATCACTGTTTGTCATGGGAGCGTGCCAGTAGTCAGCTGGAGGGCTAAGATCTGCAGAGTTTTATGTGTGTTGTAGGAGAATGATTAAAAGAGCACCCCGCTTTATGAACTCCATAGAGCCTGTATGGTGTTCCTGTGTGTGCTGACTTACTTTATAAGCAGCCCGCTTAACCAACAAACTCGACCAGACTTGCTGCTCTTGTCTTTCTCCTCAAACCCAGCGTTTACTGTTGTGGCCTGGCCTCCACCCAGCCTTGCTTTAGAGATATATAGGAGGCCCCGAGATTTGCGTATCCGGCAACACCATCCTCAACAGCTCCTGCTAAATGCCTTGTGCGAAGCAAAGCTGAACCAGATGTGTGTGTGCATGTGTGTGTGTGTGCATGTATGTGTACCACTCCCTCACATTCTGCATCCATCAGCATGCTGTGCTTAGATTTCTCCTCTCTCTCTCTCCTCAGCCATAACTAAGCATCCCAGTGCCTCTATTAAAGCAAACGGTGAACCCCAAAGCACGCTGTAAATGCAAAAATGGAAACATGCAACAAAAATGTTAGTAGCACATGTATGAATGTAGTGACTGATCCTGTAAAGCTAAGCCTGGCAAAACTGGTTGAACTTGAAGAAACAGTTTGACATTTTTTTAAAATAAACTTAAAGCCAGGGTAGGCAACACTTAGAAAGCAAGCTGGCTGTAGCATGCTGCTCCTAAGGGAGCAACTCTGCTGCACCCTCCCCTCCCTGTTTTTTCTCCAGATCCTGTTTTATTTCGTTTGTTGTCGTTCTCTCTTAAAGGCCAGTTTACACCACAGATTCACGATGAGACGAAAGGGTTGCAGGGAAAGTTGTGGCGGTGTAAACTGGTCCACCTCAGCTCGACTCAAGCCAGCTGACAGTGTAGCCTGCAACTCGGCTTTTCAAGTCACCAGAGGCCAGTTTTAGAATGTAAGGCACTTGTTGCAACGGCCAATTAGCTTGTGGCGACGTCATCTGCTGCTAAGAAGCACAGCTTAGAGCAGCCAATAGGAACACATGCTCTCTGAAATGACCCATGATTGCGCAAAAGTCCCGTAACATACTTCATTTTCTAAAGCCCAAGGGGAGGTTCAGAAGTCTACTGTTCTTTCAGACCCCCTGAGTTACAAAATGCTGAAAGGTTATTATGGAATTTTTGCCTGATGACACCAAAAAGAAAATGCTTACCTCAGCTTTAACTGCCTTGTTTGTAAGAGCTAGATCTTTCCAAACTCCAAGCAAAAGAATAAAAAAAGCGTATTTCCCAAAATGTCAGACAATGACTTTATGTTGGAAAAGGGAAATAAGGAGGTTACATAAAGCCAGAACAGACGTAAAACTCTTCATCCTGCTGTGAGTGAAGAGCCACAAATTTTATTGCATTCATTATCCTGCATTCTCTGAAGGTGACATAAGCCTAGATGCAGTAGTAGTTTAAAGTCTAAAGATCTGTCATTATGGTAGCAAAGCTTAGTAAAGACGACCAATTGAAGAAATAAGCTGCTGAGGTCATCAGAATTAAAACACTTAAATCAAAAACTTTTTCAGTCTTCAGTGCTTGCTTCTTGTTTTCTGCTTCAGTAGTATTCCACCTCTTTTCTGTATCACACATTGCAAAAATACTCAGTTTTTTGCCCCCTTTGCAGCTAAGCTCACAACAGTGGTCTATCATCAGTGCAGGCAAAAGGACAATAGGTGCTAATTAGTCAGATGTGAGGGCCTGACCTGTGAACAAAAGCCCAATGAGTGACAACGATGCTTGGGTAGCCGCTGGCATAGCCAACGGGCTGTAAAAAAAAATCTAAGTTATGTAATCCAGGTAATTACTTCACCACCAGGGGTCAAAGGCAAATGGGAGTGCAAGCTGGGAATTGGCTCTACCAGCACAACCCCACTGAGGATCACCACTCTGTCCACCAATCAGAGGGCTGGGTCTGTTCTGCCCTCGCGGGTGCTTGGCTAACATCCCGTCTGTTACTTCCAAAAGCAGGCAGACAGTCACATTTAGGGAGCATTACCATCACTCAGCAACTGTGTGTTTTTGTAGAGGATTATACCTTTAAAAGGACTCTGGGAGGAGGGTGAGGTGAGCAGTGTGACAAACTATGAAGGTGCTCACTCAAGGGTGCAAAAAGCAGAGGCCCTCACCCCCGGTGACCCTGCTGTGTGGGAAAATCAACCCGCACAATGCAACAACATGGCTGACTGTGTTGTTGTCATCTCCTCTATGTTCCCTCGCTCTTTCTTTGTCTGCCTAACAGTTTTCTTTCTCTTCATGCCAAGGCACTGGGAGCAAAGGGTGCTGCCAAGTTCAAATTATACAACAGCAGCTAAATACTGACACAGAATGATATGTTTGGTGACTGCAGATGGATGGTAGTGCATTACAGTTGTGTTACTATAATAGGGTTACTTTCTCCTGTTGCCAGATGTGTAACAAGATGCTGTTTTATTTCAAATTATACTGTTAGTTATTGTAAAAAAAAAATAATAATCATGGTGACTCTTCTAGCAGTCAGAAGATAAATTATCCAGAGGGGGTTAAGGCGGATTTGTGAGGTCACAAGATCACATGATTCGAGAATCAGCCTTGCCAGGCATCAATTTAGGCGCTTGTGGCGCTATTAAGGTAAAGATAAAGCAGCTTTATCATCATTATACAATAAATTGTACAACGAAATTGCGAGGTTAAAATGAAGGGTTAGCCCTGAGCCGCTGCGACTGAGCGTGCCACCACATTGGGCCAGCCTAACCAACCTACCTAGGAACAGCTACTGATGGGCGTGGTTTAGCTGTTTTGACACCACAACTGTTCAAATACAAATAATGCTAGATGGTGCATCAGTTGCATCGCGATCAGAGTATTTATCCATTGAAAGAAGAGCAAAGAACAACACTGATGGTTTTTCTCTGTGGAAAAGATGTTTTCATTGACTTTGGCGAGAGTTTTACTCTCCCACTGCGTTATGTTGTTTGTTGTTCTGATTGGTTTAAGTTAGCCCATGACCAGGGGCGGATCCAGGTGGCTCCTGCCCTAGCTGAAACCTGATTGGCCCCTGAAGTGCCCCTGTCCTGTTACTAGTCTTTTGAATTGCGCATTAATTTTAGTCATATAATTGGCCCCTGTGTATAAATTGTGGCCCCTTCATGGCCCCGATTCGGAAAAACCCTTGATCGGCCACTGCCTGTGACAGACAGATGATTCATCCATTCACTGTTTTCCTTCCCTTTCCTGAACAGTTTCCATGTAGGACTTCTAAGATGGATCTGCGTAACAAACAATCTGGCTGGTCAGGTTATTGTTTCATAGTCTTGTTCTTACTTTGTTGTGCTCCTATAAAAAGGAATCATCTGTCAGATGTGAAAGAGGACATACAACACAGAATTATTATTCACACACAGAAACACCTGACAGACAGCTGAGTTTTCGTGGTTCTCTCAAATCAAAATCTGATCCATGTTGAGTAATGAGTTAACAGCAATGTGTTGCTTTTTCTGCTGTGAGAAGGGGAAGTTGCACAGCGTTGCCATAATAAACTTTTGTATAATAAAGTGTGTGATACTTCCAATCAGATGGACACTCTGTACAGTGGTTAAACATGTGGGAGTGAATTGTGAAATGTGTTGACATGATGTGAAGTTAAAGTGCGATGTATCAAGGGCATCACCTGACACTCTTGAAACTCTTTTTCTTCTTGACTTCATTCCTGCTCTCTCTCAGTCTCCTCTGTTCTCAGCTCGCTCTTGTCTCTGAGGAGTGGGCTTGATTGAGTTAACAGCCCCTCCCTTGCAATGTTGTGTGGAAGCCAGACACACGAGGTGGGGTTTGGGTGATGTAACCCTGGGATGTGTGTAGAGATGTAACGTGCTCATCTGGAATTTGGGGCGTGGGGGGTGTTACTCTTCTAAAACGTGATAGAATGGAAATTAAATGACTTAGAAGGTGCCCTCCCTTTTTTTTGCAGTTAATATAAATGTATTTTCCAAAGGATGATATCAATGGACTCCTATTGTTTTCTTATCATTTTTCAGTGTTTGAGAACAAGGACAAGATCGTGATCGTGATGGAGTACGCCAGCAAGGGCGAGCTTTATGACTACATCAGCGAGCGCCGGCGCCTGAGCGAGCGGGAGACGCGACACTTCTTTAGACAGATAGTCTCCGCCGTGCATCACTGCCACAAGGTGAGAAAACCCATATTATACTGTACTACAAAGAACATCCTGCACATTAATCGCCTTGGTAACTCTAAATCCCTCTTTGCCTATCGCACACACACACCATGACTTTGTTTCCAGACATGCTCACTGTGGCATTAACCATGCAACTCCAAAATCAGCCATGCAGCCAGTTAATCTGCAGGCCCTACACAGTATGCTTTGCTTGGCGCACTGGTTTTAGGGAGTCATCTGTTTCTGAGTGAAGATGGAACGCAGGCCAGTTTAATTCAAGCTTACACTCCGATTACAGTGCACCAAACAGGCCCTGCATTAATTTTATCCTCATCTGCTGACACACAGATGGATGTCCTGAGATACCCCCAAAGCGTTTCCCCTAGAGATTTAGCTCGAACCTCACCCACGTCGACCCCTCCACACCTCACTAACTCCTATCAAAACCCCCAAGGTCTTTGAGCTTGTTTGGATGGGCTCCCCTTCTGTCATCCAAGGATGATGTCATGATCCTCAGATTGGAGAGTACCAGACAGCCATAAATGATGAATCATCACTGCCAAGCGCAACCTTTCACCGGGTGGGGTGGTGTGAGTCACTGACACAACAAGCAGGCAACCATTTCTTCCTTGTATGCACCAATCAGGGTCATGTGAACGTAAGCTCCCTACCGAGCAGGAACCAATGAGAGATGCCGTGTAGAACGCAACCCTTTTTTGGGGGGGGTGATGGGTGAAGTCACTCCTCTCATCTAGGCTGGGTTCTGTCTGTCTGCATACCACATGTTAATTCCAGGGTGTTTTTTTTTAAACCTGGGCATTAACAGCATCTTTACGCTTATGTCAACATATTCACACATGTACAAACATACTGAATTCACATAAATATTGTACCCACCCTGAGCGTAGTCGCTTTCTTAATCTCATGATGTTGTGAGAACATCATTCATGCAGGGTGGTAATTACAGGCTCATGTTCGTGTGACACATGTGAGCTGATTTGAAAAGAAAATCACAGCAGATGTCTGCGTAAAGACCCCAGAGGGGACAAGACCAATTAAAGAGCACCAGGCCAACAGGCTGCCTTGATTTCCCCTGAGAGCCACAAGCGAGTGGTGTCAGAGTATATCATCTCTTTTTACAATGAACTGTTTATCGCTCTGATCAATCTCTTATGAATTATGCATTGATAGATTAATCAATCATTATTTTTTCACCTTGTTTTCCAGAATGGAGTGGTGCACAGGGATTTGAAACTGGAAAATGTGCTACTGGATGAAAACTGTAATATTAAGGTGAGTTTGCCTCTTGATCTGTGATGCGTTACCCACCTCACCTCAGATTATCTTTGTATGAGGGATTAGCAGTCACATGCCAGTGCAAAATTCAACCAACCCCCTGTTTCCACAGATTGCTGACTTCGGGCTGTCCAACCTCTATCATAAAGACAAGCTGCTGCAAACCTTCTGTGGCAGCCCGCTCTACGCTTCACCAGAGATTGTCAATGGGAGACCGTACCGTGGCCCAGAGGTAAGACCATGACACCAAGCTCAGCTGTTTGTTTGCCAACTTAATTTCCCAGACCCAGTTTCCTTTTTATGTATCCATCACCGTCATTATCATACTTCCTTGTTGTTAAATATGGTGTGAAGCACTTAAATCTCTCACCTTATGTAGCTTTCATAATTATACCTCTCTGGTGATTATCGTCATTACATAGGTCGTACACAAAGGAGGGGATAGGATTTATTTTCTGTTTCTTTGATGGGATTACTGTTAGTCTCCAGTCAAATGGAGGTCTCTCTTGCAGCTCCGCAGTGGGTCAGCTCAGATACTGTCTGCATCCCTCCCCATGTCCTCCACTTCCTACCATGTCTGGGTCCTTTGAAGTGAGGAACTGGAGGATAGTCTTTTTCCCCACTTTCTCTTAATCTAAATAGGATCGGAATGAGCTCCACAGTCTCCAAAAGATGCTTACGGTTAAAAGCAAATAGTTTTGGTTGAAGAAAGAGTGAAAATTTCTCCCTAAAGCCACATTTCTGGCAATCCCAGAGTCGGTCTGCAGGGCGTTGTCTTTGAAATTGCTTCAGTTACATAAAACAAAGCAACAGAGGGGGAAACAAAACTTGCATTTTTAGATATTCAACTCCAACCGTTCAATTTAGCGTAATTCACTATAATTTACTCCAGAGTGCTAAAAACTACAGCACACTGATTGCGATCAAAATTACAGAATCCCGGTAGGGGTGAGGCCACAAATTACAGAAAACACAGGCAACGAAAATAGAACACAACAATAGTGCGTGCCCTGTCTCGCCCTCGGGAATGGACCAACGGCAGCAGGAGAGTGACACATTCTTGACGCGAGTCCAGAGCCTTAGAGGAAGTGCACCAGCTCCCTGACTGGCCCTATCTGATTTCCTCTTCCTTGACTGTGTCTCAAAGCTTCAGAAGCACATTCCTCATAATATGTCCCCATCCAACACACACACACATCACATTTCCCTCTCCCAGTGAGATGGGTCATCTGCTGATCACTCATGTGTCCAGCCAATCATCAGGGGCCGGGATATGACTCTGTCATTTCTGCCGGACTCATTACCCCCCCCTTCCATTCCCACCACTTCCCACGTGGCTCTGCACCTCCTCATGCCTCCGACACTAAGTCTTATGTAACCGCTTCCTTAGAAAGCCACATTGCATTAGGTTGGTGGTCAGAAAGTGCTTGCTTCTGCCTGACAGAGCAGGAGAGAGTTGTGGGGTCGGGGGGGTGAGGGATTTATCTGTGTGGAAACAAGCCATTGCCCACCAAATTACTGGCATATGTCATTTCATCAATGGTGGACGGCCTGAATTACCACTGTGGCATCACAGTCTTTTTAATAGAGATCATCTTATTTGTGTGGAAAAATGGATTGTCATGTTTATTAAAGTTAAAGAAAACTCAAGAGGTTTGTTTTGATGTAGAGCACTTAAATCACTAAGCAATACAGGACTGGGAAGACACACCTCAGCTTTGAGTGTTGTTTGTTTTATTTGCAAACAATATGTATGTGTCAGTGGACAGGAAATATGTGTTCTGCTTATGAATGAATGAGCCACTTTATGACCAGGTTTTGTGTTCATCAGGTGGACAGCTGGGCTCTAGGGGTGCTGCTGTATACCCTGGTCTATGGGACTATGCCATTTGATGGGGGAGACCATAAAAACCTCATTCGCCAGATCAGCAACGGCGAGTACAAAGAGCCCACTCAGTCCTCAGGTACTGCCAACTCTGTATTTATCCTATTTTATTCTACTTTAGCCTTTGAAAAAACATACTTAAGAACTAATGTTCTGCTGGACCATAGATGGAGTCAGTGAGGTACATCACTTGTCAGAAAATAAAACCATTGACCCATAAATTTCTGTCTATAAATTGTACAGGATTTCCTTCTTTATGTAAACTCCAGTCGATGGTCGAAGTCTATTTGAAGTTGTTCCATGAATAGCTGAGAGTCTCAGAGTCTCATTGTATAAGAGAATATGCGCTACTCATTACGCATGATGCTCAATGCTCCTTTTTGTCCATTCAGTATAAGCTACAGTTGTCTTACTTCTCACTGACTACTACATTTAATTGATCTATAGTTCTATATATAATCTATAGTTAAAGTGTTCAGAAACATCTTCCTCCTTGTAGGAACTGAAATGCAAAAATGTCATTTAAAAGGTATTTTCTCTAAACAGACCGAGTGGTGAATAGTTTTGGTTTTTTTAAATCTAATCATTATTAAATTCTGAATGTTGCTCACCTGCCAATGGGGCTTTCACATGCTGTGAATTTTGTTGTGTTGGTTAGTTACGCAAGTGAGGATGCATTACTGTGGTTTTCACTGACCCACAGAAGGATAATCAGATGAAATATTTAATGACTAGTTCTCCAAGTTAGGGCATAAAATCAGTGC
>JAPZDX010000022.1:21278707-21291301 GCA_029783625.1 Naso annulatus
TCAGTGCAGGTGTTTTTAAAAGCCTCTAAATTGAATGTTGCAGATTATGTAACAAAAACAAAAACAAAAATGCACCATTTCAGAGCAATGATGTCACTCAATTCTTACATACCTCCTTCATTACTCCATGATTTAATGAAAACGTGGCCATGGTCAGTTTCTCACCACTCTCCACTCGCCACTTCTACATTCAGTACTCTGTAATAGCATGTACTGTGTGTTGCCATGTATTTAATGCAAAGTGGTGTGTAGTATGATGTAGCTCATGGATTGTCCTTGCACTGTTTCCTGTTAGATGCCCGTGGACTGATCCGCTGGATGCTGATGGTAAACCCTGAGCGCCGGGCCACAGTGGAGGACATAGCCAACCACTGGTGGGTAAACTGGGGCTGGAAGAACAGCGTGTGTGACTGCGAGACCCAACGCGACCATGGAGGCTCGCCAATGCTGGCCCGCTTCATCGACTGGCAGAACCGCACTGAGCCACGGGGTTCCGCGGCCAAAGCTGCAGCCATGCCCCAGCTGCTGCGCCAGAGGCCCAAAAAGTCCAAGAAGGAAAATGTGGAGGTGGGACAAACTCACTGTGGGCCAGAGGACAAGCCAGGTCTGAAGAGACCCAAGGGGATCCTGAAGACCAGGGTCACTGAGGAACAGCAGTCTGCCAATCTGGAGGAGGTGGAGTTGGGTCAGACAACGCTGCCTCAACCAGCCGAAGGGGGAGAGGAAGCCTCAAGCCCAGATCGAGAGGAGGAGGAGCCGACTTTGGGAGGAGGCTCGCCAGCCAAGATGGTGCCATCTCTGCCCAAGAAGGGCATCTTGAAGAACAACCAACAGCGGGAATCAGGGTACTACTCCTCGCCAGAGCGAAGTGAGTCCTCTGAGCTTTTAGGGGGTGCCAGTATGTCTCTGTTAGCCACCTCCCCGCCTAAGAGAGTGATGGGGAGAAAGGGCATCTTGAAGCGAAACGGCAAGTACTCCACCTACAGCGGGCCTCCCTCAGCGGCAGCAGTGGCTGGAGCCCTTGGTGAGCCTCCTCCCTCGACTGACTCTGGTCTGTCCCGCAGTCAGAGTCGGCCCTCCAGCATAGTCGGGGAAGACAGCTCCGCTCTGTCCCTGTCACCCAGCTCCCTCAGCGGGGCCGAGTGGCATCCCTCCACCCCCCACCTGCGCCCAAACATCAGGGCCTGCGTCTCGGCTGAAAACCTGCTGCAACTCGCCAACTTCAAGGGCTTCCAGGCAGCCCCACCTCATCAGGGACACAAGTTCAGCCGTGGCCCGAAAACGAAAGGCTCCCCGGGGGACAATGGCAGCTTCTCCTTGCTGGGTGACCTGGAGGACATGACTCAGGTGTACCAGCAAGCCCTGGACATCAGCAGCAATCTCACCTAACAGATGGGTGGTAGAGAGAGGGGAAGCAGAGAGCATTGAACATGACTGCGTGTGTGTGTGTGTGTGCGTATGTGCGTGTATGTGTGTGTACAACTGTATATGGGTGGCGTTAACGACCAGTGTGTTACTGGGATACACCTTTTGGGGAGCTGTGATTTTCCAAATGGAGATGAAATCTTGAAGGAAGTGATCTGTCTACACACACACACACATACACACACACACAGATGCACACACTTAGGTGCACTTCTCTGGCCAGAGGAAATGTAGTTCAGGTTTTGTGAACAAGAGCGAGAGGGAGCTGGCACAAGAGAATGCCACCCAGTCTGCTTTCCTGGCCCGCCCATAGACTTTGCTGTGTTCAACATGTTTACATATTCAGCAAGAAGGCAAGTTAGAATCACAAACGCGGCAACCAGAAACTGGTTGGCTCTCCTCGTATGTACGCCACCCATTCTGAGTTTGAGTCTACAAAAGCACCTTAAAACTCACACGGAGCACATGCATTTGTGATCTTTACTTCCTTAAAAAAAAAAAAAATGAAAGAAAGAAACGAACCAGGGTCTTGTTCCAAAAATAACTGACATTGCTGATTATTTATTAATATTTGCGTAGCTTTTTTAGTTTTAAGTGCAAAACTGGTGGGTGCTGGCTGTTACTGGAAGAGTCTCCAACTCTTTGCATGGAACTGACATATATAATTATGTTACTCAGTGATGAGCAACATATATACTCAGCATATATAAGTATGTCTGCATTTGTAAAGCGTGCAGGCAAATATACCTTCATTCATAAAAGCATATGTCCTATATATGTGTATGATACTTGGGAATATGTAGGAAGTGCCTTTTTTTGATTCATAATAAAAAAAATTATGTATGTCATTTCCTTAAAGTGGAGGGAAAAGCCAGGCCAACCTGTCACCAGTTGTGCTTTTTTTGTTTTCATTTTTGTGAATGTGGAGAGACCCAGGGCCTTCAGCACACAGCTGGCTTGCTTAACTTGTTTTAAGGTTCAAAGTCTGTCCCAGACAGTCGAGATCAAACAGTCTCATCTCCTCCCCCGTTCCTTTACATGTGTAGAATCACACACAGATATGCCAGAATCTGAGGCCACCTCGAGAAAGATGTCCTCTGTGTTCTTTGTCAGTGTTTTAAGCGCATAGTTTGGTTTGTCAGCAGCTTAGGTGGCTTGGTTGAGCACACATTCGCTGGCAGCTCTTCAGGTCTGGAGGGGCTCACCTAGCGGGACATTAAGCGACGGGAGACGGTGCAGACACCATCTCACAGTCCTGGAATGTGCTGGGTCTTGTTTTTTTTTTTTCACATTTTCAAGGCTACCTGATAAAACAGGCAGATTGGGGTTTTGGGATTTTTTTTTTTTAGGCCAAAGACATGTAAGGTGGTTTCCATTGTCAGACAACCAGACAACAAGTTAATATTTGACCTAAAGCTCTTCAAAAGAGCTAGCTAAGGTGGTTTGTTCCAGCCTTCTGATGACACAGCAAATTCCTCAGACAAAGGCTGGAGACGTGTCGGTGCGAGAGATCTCTATCAGCAGCAGCCCGACTCAGCACAGGTGGGATCTGTGGTGCGTGCTCAGCCCTCCAGCTGTGTATACAAGTCCATTATGTCAACCAAGCACAATTAGCCAGCTTTTGTTTTCATTTGACAGTAAGTGAGAGGCAGCGCGTAGAGATTTATAGCTAGAGGGAAAAGAAAAGAGTGTGAAAGAGCGGAGCATGGAACGGTGTTTAGATTAGAGAGGACTTTCCTGTTGGAAAGGTCAGGGAGTTAGATTTATTTTTTCGAAGGAGCTGAAATGTAGAATAGTGAAAGTAAAGAAAGTGAGTAGAAGGAGTAGATGGAAAGTTTTTGTCTAGTACCAAAGATGTGTGATAAAGCTTTGATATGAGTCAGGCGTCTTTTCTTTGACTAGGGAATCCCCACTGGTGAATGAAATCATCCCGACATTGGCTTTACCTCACGCTTGTTTTATTTTTCTTTTTGAGTTTTTACTCAAGATGCCGGAGGCTGTTGATATCGTTTGTCTTGAGGGTCAGTCATTGTGTGACTCGTGTGTCCTGTATGGCCTGAGAAAGTGTGTTCAACAGCAGCAAAAACATGAGAGAACGGTGACTGACGTCATCCAAAATATCAAATGATGTGGGTGGGAAACCATGCTGTAGATGACCCTGAGGAAATCGATCACATGTTGAATGTTTTCCTCTCGTGAGAAGGAAAGGTCCTGGGTATGGATTTAAGTGAAAGACTCGCTGCGTATTATATTGCATTTTATTGCCTTTTGTATTGCATTTAATTGTCAACTGGATTTACAGTGAGAAAATTATACTATGTTAGTATTTTGTTTTATTATGCTTCTGTTTTTGATTTTCCAAAATATAAGAAACTTTATATTGCTTTATGTTATGGCAGAAAATACTTCCTTCCTCGAAGTATTAGAATTTCTCTCCAGAAATGGACAAGTCTGATCTGAAATTGGTGTAATCTCAGTTTCTCAATGTTTTGTTGCACATGTAGGTGAAAAAAGCAAAGTAAAACTTCTAAATTGCAAAAAAAAAACAGCTCTTGGAAATTAATTGGATAAGGTAAAAATGCAAGAATATGTTGTAATATATCACCAACTGACCCTTACAAAAAATTGTGTTTCCTTCTCTGAAAGCAGGGGAAGTCCAAAACGCTGGAATTTCAGGAGAAAAATGGAAATAAAGCAATGGAAAGAATCTGATGGTAAAACTTTAACTCTGCCAAACTGGAATAAGTGGTGCATATCTGTTAGTTAGCAAAAAGTCTAATCATAGGAAAACTTGACTGGATATTGTTATTACAATAATAAAAAAATTAGTATTATTATGTTATTTAAGTATTATTTTTTTGTTATGGCTCATTACTATGGTTGGCTTCGGCCACAGTTTTGGTTTTATTTTATTTTTTTGTCTGTTGGTGATCCTGGACTGCCAAGGTGGATTAAGTTGTGTGCCTTTGGTATCTTTTTTGAACTTTTTTTTTCTTCTTTTTTTTTTTTTTTGATAATGTTGTTATCGATGTGTTTTTATACTTGTATTTATTGGTGATCAAGCCATTCATTGTCAAAAAACTCCTCCCTGTTAATGCTTTGGCCTACGTTGTGTGTCATGATCAGGACGTACTGCACACAAATATAACTTGTTTGTTCAAAACTCGGGTGGTATCATCTCATTATTGTGCAGGCAGTGGCCAAGTGTGTATTTTTAAGAGCAACAAATCAGTAACAGTTTCTCAAAATCCTGTAAAATGTCTTAATTCATCCATTCGGGTGTATTTCTACTCAATGCAACGCCTCTGTAGTACTGTATCAACTCAAATAAATGAATCTTGAAAGTTGCATGTGTTTGTTTTTATGCTGTGTGTGGTCGTTTGAGTTTACAAAGTGCTCTCAAAGTTAAACAGTCAGGCACATCAATGTGTATTTAGCACATTCACTTGAAGTGGACAGGGAAAATGCCCAGAAAATAGGCTAAAGGTATGAATTAGTCTCAGAGGGGATGAAATCCACATTGCAACACACTCCATCCCATTCACAGAGTAGTCCAATAGAACAAGACACATGTTGTTAATGTTCCTTTAATGTATTTCCAGAGTTCAGGCCTGTCTTCCAAAACTGGAAGAAGGTCACACAAAGCTTTTATTATCTGCACATTAATTATGTTTACTGCACCAGTGGAATTTGATAAATATCATTCGAAGTTGGACTGGAATGCTGCAAATACTCCTCTTACAGTAGGGACAAGTGTAAAAAAGAAACTAACATTGAATGTCCTAATTTCTAGTCCTTTTTTAGAATGTGTGACCCAAAAGCCTACATGAATGCGTGAAGGAGGTCAGCAGTGGTGATCTACATTTCGAAGGTGTCCTATTTCCATCCTATGAGTTAATTTGACTGATGGGGACAAACGTTAGGGGTCAAAACATCCAACTTAAAGAGTGCTAGAATCTGTTAAAACCTCATGGCCTACTTAAAGCAGCATTACCCATGAGAGTGAGACAGTTTGGGGCACTGACATTTGCCAGTGTTTCCACACAGCCTCAGCTTTGAATTAACTTGATGAATGTTTAAGTGATCCTCCACCCAAAATCTATTTTAAGCATATATAAGCACTGTAAAGTCATTCCCTGAAGTCTTGAAAGGTGGCTTTAAAAATCTTGCAGCATTGTCGCTCACAGAGCTAAGCAGCTCTGGTCTGATTGTTGGTTGCAATAAATTCCAATAGCGACCATTTTTCTCAGTGGAAACCAGCATAAAAGCATCCAGAGAGAGTTTTTAAATGTCCTCTGCAGAATAATCCATTTTGCCACTGTCTGTTCATACACTTATGATGGTCCAAACGTATCATATTTCTGCCACAATGTTAATAAAAGCTGAACTTTTATTTGATTTCTTACATAAAACTCTGTCAGTCTCATTAGTGGGCACTGGTTTGTGTACACTGGAGTGCCCACCTCCCGCTCTTCTATTTGTCAGCTTTTGTTGCATTCACTTGCTCTTTGGATGGTCCCATTTTCCATGATGGGAAGTCATTCAGTCTTCAGACTTCTGTGCTTTAGGAAGCTAAAAAGGAGATGTACTGTAAATTACTTTTACAACTCATCTAGGTCTCTAAACATGGACTGCAAATCACAACAACCTTATGACATATTAGAAATTACACGTTAACCGAAATACAGTACTTGAATGAAAAAAAGTTTATTGCCGACAACCAAACTTTCCTTCGTCCACCATTTTTTAACAGATGACATCATGTTATAGTTGGCAAGCAGGATATAAAAATGTTTGCTGACTTTGTTGCAGTGTGAAATGACATTCACATGAATTTTCAACGTTGGGGACTCATTTTTCATTATCTCGACACCACATGAATGTACTCTTTTGTCAGGAAAATCGTTTCTGAGTGGTATACCAGCAAACTAACAGATCAGCTAGATTCAGTTATATCACATCTATTATGTGAGTTGCATGTGCTACAAAATATGCAAATTAATATAAATGCCTGCTCATGAGCCATGTATGGGGATTGCGATATAAGTGGTTAATGAAACCATATTTAGCAAAACCCAGTGATCTAAACTTTGTGAATATGAAATGTAGATGGGCAGCAGAGTTGTTCATGACACAAGAGTGGAGACATTTCTTTTGGGGCCAAGGATCCTCTCACATTGCCAACTGTACACTGACTGTTTTCATACTCAGAAGAAAAGGACCTGTGTTTGCATTGAGGTTTCTCTTGAACACAGTGGACTCAGATATTCGAGGAATGAGCTCTGAATGTTTGATTGACAGCCAGTCCCAATCATGGAAATTTCAAATTGCATTTCTGGCCATTCACAGTCAAGACTGGGCTGCTGTTACATGACATTTTTGCACTCTGATGAGACATAGCAAGCCAAAACCATCAGGCAAGTCATGGCTCACCTGAACAATGATAAATAGAAAAAGAAATAGAAATAGAATATAAAAATAAATCCTTGGGGCAGTTATGTGACAGAGGTGTTGATATTGCATTTTCAATGAATGGTATTGTTATTTTCAGCACATCTGCTGATAATTACTTAAAAAGTAGACTGTAACAGTCTCTGGAGAAAAGCTATTTTTTTTGTCATTAGAAAACTGACAGAGTCAAACAAACAGCAGCAGACAACACAGAGCAGAGAACATAGTTCATGTCTGGCTCGAGGAAGAAACAAGAGTGTCTGTTTTTAGGACTTGGAGAGTCATTTGATTGTTGAGGGAGAACATTGCTGCTGCTGGGTTAATTTGATCCACATTTTTCAAGGGGGGAGTGCGTGGCTGGCTGGAAGCTCTGCAGTCTTTCGGGCCTTTGGTACTGATGAGCAGGACAGCAACCCCAGCTCGTGCTGGCCAGACACAAACTGCAGGCCTTGGAAGAGGACAGCTTCTACAATACGGTGCAGAGCAGGATTTAGGTTTTCTTAATCACACATTGAAACTGTTATCCCAAGTCTGAAATTGGCCTTTTTAAGCTCGTCTGGACCATATAAGTAGCCTTTAAGCCTTCTATTTATAAGTTCCTCCTACTTCAATATTCATTTTTGTCATGCTGACAGTAATAACATCAATCATGGTCTAAATTTCTATTTATTTTGGGAACTTTGCTCAAAAGGAGCAAGATAGGCTTATTAGCCTAAAAGTGAGCGCAGGTGTCTTTTTGTTCTAAAGCACATTCCAATTCTCTCAGTCAAGAGAAACAAGAACAAAGCACAGGACAAACAATAAGAAAGTAATTATGCAACAATTTAAATCCTTGTGGTAATTAATTGTCAGCTGTTTGCAAGGGCCAATACAGGCAGCGCTGTGAAGAGAAAAAATAAAAAATTCTGCTGTGCTTTCAACGGCTGCACCCCTGACACTGATATGATCTGAGTTTCAAAGGGATTTTTTATGTCTTCAGAACAATCTCTGGTTCACTTTTTGACCCTTAAATAAAGCCCAGCTGCTAGACCCTCTGAACTATTCCCTCTTTTACCCTCCTCCCTCCATCTGCAGAAGGTGAGCCTGTTTGCCCCCGGAGGTGGGGGTTTATTGTTGGAGACAGCATACCCAACCCCACGTTCAAAACGCCATACAACCACCAACCCCTCCTGAAAAAAACAAAAACAAAAAAAAACCCCATCCGGTCCTTCAGTGTGACCCCGACTCTGTGCCTTGCAGATATGGAAGTCTGCATAATGTTGGAGGATATAAGCTATTCTCTACTTTTAGCATGAAGCACTAACTTGAAAAGAGGCCTCACTCGCCCCCTCGAGCTGCAATGGATAAAAGCCGTCACGCAGAGGGATTTAGGACATGAAGGCTGTAGAGTTTAAATGCGCTTCAAATCAGTTTTCAACTCCTTTTGTCTCCTCAAAAAATTGCTTCATATGAAGAAAGCAGGGGGATATTCTGCCACTTGAGCAAAAAACTGGCAGAGGATTTGGTGAGGTCAGTGCTGCCTTGGCACGTCTGGCTGCTGTTGCAGGCAGGATGTTCCACAGTGAAGGTTTAGGGTGGCTGTTGTAAACCGAGCTGCCCCTTCATTGCAGGAAAAATAAACAGAGGGCCGGGCCTGAAGAAAGTCCTGAGTACAGTGGAGCGTGTGTTCCCTGGGTTGGCTGACACATTGTTTTAGAAATAACAGTCTGAGAGGCCGCTTTCCATGCTTATGCACATGCACTCACATAAATGCACGGTCACACTCACATGTGCACAACTTTTATAAGTCCTCTTTCATTCTTTCTCTTGGAAAACACTCACACAGGTTCCGAACTCACATCCCTGCAGGACTCCAATTCCTCTGTGCCGCTGTGATAACATTGTGACTGGATATGGAATGGAATAAACCACCCTCTTTTCCTGCTTAGCTTCCACTCCTCTATCATTCATCCTCCATCCAACAGGCCCCCTTCACACGCCCAGTTCTCCATCCCTCTCCTGTCCAGATGACTATTTTTAGCTGCAGCACTGCTATTCTGGAATTTGTTGCTGACTGGCTGCTGCTGCTGCTGGGTGTCTGGGCGGCGATCTCTTCTGGAATGTCTGGCCCACTCTCAAACCACTCCAGAGTCCCAGTGCAGGGCGGACGGCTCGGGGCTCTGATTACAACGTTAAGTCTGCTGTAGCTGTAGCTCACTCTTCCTCCAGCAGAAACATGGAGCTGGAGCAAGAATGAGAATGTTTCTCTGTCCTACACAACTACTTTTATATATGATAGACCTTTGTATGTGTTTATCTTTATGTCCCATCCAAAAGACCTCAACAAACTCCGACAAACCAAATAAACTTAGTGACTCATCATATAAAAAGCATGGCTGCCAACATTTGTGCTTTTGTAGATTTTTTAGACTGAGCTCTGCTAGCTATTTGCCCCTGTTTCAAGGCTTTGTGTTAAGCTAAGCTAACTGGGTGGTGTTTGTGGACATACATTTGAAAAATATCAACTTTCTCCACCAGAACAGAAAGCAAAAAAACGCATATTCCAAAATGTTGAGCTGTTTCTTTAACTAAGCCTAAGGGTTGGGGTTAGTCAAGTCATGGTTATGGTTAAAGCTTGGTTAAATCTCCAGGAAATGAATGAAAGTCAATGCAATGCAGCTTTGCTTGCATGTTTGGTGTGTGTGTGCGTGTGTGTGTGAGTGCATGTGTACTTGTGTGTGTGGTCCGTGAAAAGAAAATAAGCAGCACTAATGGGAAGTTTTTCCTGTCTTGGATCAGGCTTTAGGGGTTTCAAAGCAAAATTGTTTGCAGTGGAGAGAGCGCAGTCCAAGCCCACCTGTTGCTCATGATTGCAGAGATCCGCTTGAGCTGGGCCTTGTCGAGAGACATACAGTACTGCACTGTGCCACTCAAAAACATCAATGGACTAGGCTGGCCCATTCATTCCACGAGATTACCCAAGCAGAGACAATGCACTACGATGCAGTAAGTACATTACGGGCATGCCTGAACTGCTAAGCGATGGGAGCCATTCGGTCAGAAGTGCTGTTCACATTTCCTTATCAATCACCCAAACATTCAGACATGACAGAGCTATGTAGGACAATCCTGCTGCTTGTCATTCCAGTAAATTACGACTCTGTAGATGTTCTCCCTTAGGCCACATCTGAATCCACAGGGTGTATTTTACACACGTCTCCATCATATTTAATGAGATAAAACCTGCCTTTCCAAATGGCAATGAGAGTTCATCCGGTGAGGGAGTGGTTTCCCCCAGGCCAAGTGATTAGGGCATGAGCAGGAGGGTGTAAAAATAACACGATGGGACACGGCCAAGTTTTTTAAAATGCGTATTCATGGATCCTTTGCCTCTTCAGAAGCCAGGAGGAGGAAATGCCTCTATGGCATGTAACCCTATCATTGTGAATCAGTGAACTCTGCATCCTGCCGATCTTTGAGCTACTGATAAGAATTCTCATCACTAAACATCTTGTTCTTGTTAGCATTAGGATATACACAAGCAAGTATGAAAAGTGAACAGTCAGCAGTGTGAGCATGGATGCAGCTAATTGGCCTTGGCTTTCAATAAGGGGATGTGGGTTTAGCTCCAGTATGGTGGGGCCGAGTCTAGGCTGTGGAGAGGGAAGAGTGGAGACTGGGAGGAAGCCCGTCAGACGCTGTGGCCGGGCCATACAGCTAACTGGCCAGTCAGGTAATTAAACAGCCTTCAGCCCTCACTGTATGTGAGCTGTCTCTCTCCAGAGTGTGAAAGGGTGGGAAGAGAAGTCGTTCTTGGCTACAGCTCAGAGATGTGCGGCCTGGCTGCCTCTGGACCCAGTCCCATGGCCACAGGGTTTTAGCACTGCTGGTTTTAGCTCATCCTTCAATTTGGTTTTTGTTTCGAAGGCTTTTTCTTTTACCATCCCCCCACCCCAATGTAATTCAGCCTTAGCTTTAAGTAGAAATACAGCAGAAGGAGTTGGATGGATGGATGTATCCCCCAGCTGGATAACATTCCTCTGGTTTCCACTTGTGTCTGCTTCTCCTTTTTTATGGGTCAGTGTTTCTGTGATTAAAGTTTCGTGTCCTTTTTCCCCTCCCTCTGCTTTTCCACTCTCTTTCCATTCATAGCTATTTTCCTCTCTGCCTTTTTTGCCTGTTCTGCCTGTTCGCTCTTCATGTGAGTTTAAATAGTCTCAAAGTTGACCATGGAAATTCCCATCCTGTTTTGTCCAACAGCCACTTTGCCATCAGAGTTAAAAATAAAGGTAAACTTCCTTTGTTCCACCCTGTTAATAAATTAATTGTCTAGATTTGTGGATGTGTTGAGACAACTCACAGTGAGTTAATTCTGCTCAGTGTGCAGTGGGGTTGCATCCACACAACACTATCGCACTTTCTCACGCTCTGCCACCCTTTATCCATATCTCTTCACGTTGCCTTATCATCTTTGCCAACTGACTGGCCATCCTCAAACTGACATGACACTGATTGATATGAGCACGGCGTAGACTCGTTGTCCTGCTTCCTCTTCCTCTGCTGCTCCCTAGAAGTGGCTGTGTCACACGGAGGGGGGCCTGATGAGACTCCAAATGTGAGGTGAATGATTTTGACAGATCAAAGCTGTGACAAAACAGAAAAAAAAAAAATTCACATCATATTCAAGTACAAGGTGTACACATGCATGTAAGCAAATCTGGTTACCAACAAGTACCGAAGAAGAATGCAAAAGATTTGGCATTGATTCACAAATCCATCCACAGAACATGTTGTAATATCACTATCATACTTTCTCAACAGTAATACCCCTTCTTTGAGCTAACGGAGGAGCAGAGAAGCTGCTCTGCACTGCTGGAGATCTAACATTATTGCAGCAGCAGAGCACTGCTATTAAGGTTTGGTCTCCTTTTCCAGCTTCTGCTTTTTTACTCTTTTCATCTAAACTCAAACATGTAGCTTTGTCTTAGCATCTTGGACGGTGAGGGGTTTCCTCTGAGCAAACAGAGCTGCAAAGAAGCTGCTCTGCACTGCCGGAGACAAAACACTGTTAAAAAACATAGTACCACCAAAGTACTTCAACTTCATTTATCTGTAGAATGTTTTCTTTTGATTAAACTGATTAATCAACAAATTCATTTAACTTTCTCCAAAAAATAGAAATGAAAAAAAAAAAACTTTGAAATGTAAAAAAATTAGATCACATCTAGACAATTTAACCAGTTAAAAAGTAAAACATCAAATTCATAAGTTTCCATGTTTCATCAACTTGTTTGGAAAAGAACAGCTCATGATGATAATCTGCTCAGTCCAACTACTGTACATATGACCACGTATCACCAGGAAGGATTGAACCCTCACCACATTTAGATAACTTGGTAGTGAAACTCCTGTCTACATTAATCCCTGTCAGGGTGGTCCGTCCACCGTTGTCTCTCTTTTAAAGAAAGAGGGGGAAAAAAAACTTCCCATGAGTATGTGGGGCCTGACATTTGCTATCCCATTACAGCCCACCTAAGACACAGCCGTGCACATAAAACAACGTGAGACAAAAGGTAATGAAGTGCTAACCACTGAGGTAATCCCTCTCGAAGCAGTGACCCTTTCCCCTTCCCTTCTTGTCCTTCCACCCCTGGTTCTTCTTTTCCATCCTTCCATCCTCGTGCTTTCACAGTGTTATGTCACTGGCAAGAGATTCCACCAGATAAGTGACAATCTGTT
>JAPZDX010000022.1:21319932-21331940 GCA_029783625.1 Naso annulatus
CCCGTTTTATCTTAAACAGTGCCATGTAGCAGAGGTGACAGTCTGTTGTGTGTCTGTAGAAGCAATAGAGAAGCTTTGTGTTCATCAAGTATATGAAAGAATTAAAGAAGATAATTTTTGACCAAATAAGTAAACAGTCAGTCTGAAATGTGTCTTCCTCTTTCCTATTCTGGTCATCATCTTCAGCCCCCGAAAACGATCTTACCTGATACCAGGTTGAAAAACCTCTAAAACATGTAAAACACTAACATGCAAACCAACAAAATTTCTTAACAAATGAGCAGGGGTTTTTTTTTCTCTCTCACACTTTTTGTAGCCATAAAATTGAGAAAGAGCATGTCATGTTGCACAAGAGCTAGGTGATAACATCAATGGCTTGAATTAATTTCATTATTCCCTGTGTATCCAGGATTTCGAGTAAAACGCTAAGATGTTGCCAGTCCTTGTTAAATATGATCTCATCTGTTAAGTAACAAGCGTTTAACACCTTTGGTGCACAGAGTTGGAGCTCTGGTTGTGTCCAGTTTTCTGGACAGCACCTTTTGAATAGTGCATGTGTTTGATGCAGTTCCAGTTTCTCTCTGTTTGTGAACGCAGAGCGCCGCTGAGGCCATGGCTCATTAGGCCACAACACTGAAGCAATTAAAGCCAATTATAAGCCTGTTAGGAAACCCAGTGGGCTCCCCGCTGAGAGGAATTCTGTAACATGACATTGGAGAAGAATGAAGTAGAACGGAGGTCCAGACCACGGATCTAATGCGGTCATCAGGGCTCACAGAGAGACAATATTGCAGTTTCCAAATAATAATTTCTAACAGATTTGGTTTTTAAATCATTTTATATGCCCGAGTGTGACCTTTCTGCCTTCGTTACTAAACTTTTTCACCTGTAGATCACCTTTAAATATTCCACCATAAGTGGACTTTGAATTTGTATGGCTGAAAAAACAGCCTTCATTGTTCTGTTGATGCACTCTGTTGTCCCTCACTCTCACGCACACTCTGCTCTATTGTGGCAAAGACATGCAGCTCTGCTGAGATCCAAAATAAGCCCGCCACTTTAATAATGGAGCAATTTCCAAAGCCGTGTAATAATAACTCAATGCCCAGAGTCGATGGCGGCTTCCCCGACCCCAGTCTTCTGACATCTGGATGCTCTTCAAATAGACTCTCTAACATGGCACAGTTGATTTAAAATGAGGCTGTGTCTCAAAAGACAACAGAGGGGGCTTTTGTCTCATAGTCTGACAGACTTCCAGGCAACATGTGGACAGGGCAGCCATTTTTAAGGTATGTCCTTCTGCAATTCGGGGCTCTTTTTACCCCTGGACAGCTTAATGCAAGCCAGATTGTTGGCGCTTTGGGGAAAATATAGATCTCATGATTACCAACAATTGACCAATTCATTTGAGACCTCCTTTTGACATTGCGTATGTGCAGCTGCATTTAGCATTGTGGTTATTGTCTGCTTTTGAATGTGTGCTTGTGTGTGTGTGTGTTGGGCTTGATCGCTCCCGCCGTAATAAATCAGAAAAGGCTGGTAGCCTTTAGATCATGTTGGGCCCCATGTTTTGAAGAATAGATTGGCACTCAATATGAGCACTGATTGAGCCACTGAGAGGGTGTTTGGATAAGAATGAGCCTATACATTACACAGATGGGGCTCAGCCCAAGTGTATGTGTGTGTGTGTTTCAGCCAGCACTTTCTTATGAATGCAGTTTTGGAGATACTTGCAGTGCAGCATCATTAAATCCAGGCAAATAGTAAGGAAGGGTCAGCACGTTCAAGCAGCAGCATTAAAAGCAACACAGGTCGTATGAGGAGAAGTTTGATGGCTCAGCTGAGATCAGCAGCCTTTAGCTGGAAGTTTTTAACCCAGATACCTTCAGATGAGCTGCAATAAAATCTGTGTGGAAAGGCGTGAGGAGGCAATGGTATAACTTTACTGGCTGGAGATGAAGTGCTTGTGTACAAAGGGATTCCAGAAATGCCAGGGGAGATGAAGCTGCCCTCGGCCAGGTAGCTCTCTCGCACATCGTTCCCCCTTTATCACAACTGGCATACAGCTGATTCTTTTCACTGCTTTGTCTTAAACCACTGGCACCAGTGCTCAGTACAATCAGATATAAAATGTATGAGCATTGCAGATATCAGCAAAGATAAATCTGTAACTTCTTTTTGCCTTTTATCTTAAATGCATTTCATCACTCACTGCTGCCTAGTTCCATATTCTCAGACAGTCTTAAAGAGGCGACTGCAATGGTTGCAATAAACAGATAAAAAGACAGTTGTTTTTTTCAGTACATTCACTTCAGTTTTACTCGACATTTGCTCTGTAAATAGGGATATTTTTGACCTCACATATATGAAAGCTGAACACTCTGCATGCCCATGCATGTAAGCAGGATTTTCTTGTGCGTGTGACTCAGTTGCATAAGAAGCAAATTAAGCACAAGTCTTTATTTAGTCACCTTTGGTAAGTGCAGTATTCCAGTAAGCCATACTGGCATGTGACTATAAAATGTGAGGAGAAAGTACAGTCTGGAAAACTCCAGCCAAAGCTGTAAAAGCTTTAAAGGGGCAGTTCATTCAATACTAAAATATGTATTTTTCTTCTTGACTGTAGTGCTATTTAACCAACTAGATTGTTTCAGCATAATTTGGTGGATTTTGCAGAAATCGACCCTAAAGATGTCTGCACTCTC
The DNA here is from genome assembly GCA_029783625.1 of Naso annulatus. Classification (NCBI taxonomy): domain Eukaryota; kingdom Metazoa; phylum Chordata; class Actinopteri; order Acanthuriformes; family Acanthuridae; genus Naso; species Naso annulatus. Next base: position 21,322,638 of record JAPZDX010000022.1, read on the forward strand.
TTGAATAGAATGGAACTAGAGAGCAATGTGATGCTCAAACAGAGAAAAGAAGAAAAAAAAAATTTTAATGCTACCCAAGGAATTTTCTTTTTGTGTTGATTATAGCAGCGCCTGTGGACAAAAGTGGTACTGCTTATTGTTATAAGACATTTGTTTTGGAAAGAGTGAAAGAAACACACCACTTATTTACATAATACCACTTCAACTATAAACAAAACATGTTGAAAATACCTGAAGAACAGTATCCTTCTTCCAACCACACAGTAAACAAGAGAACAGCAGATCGATCATGCTCGTAAACGACAAATCATCTCTTTCGGTCAGTGTGCCGTAAAGCGTTTTGTTGTGTTTCTGCTGACTGAGCGGAATGGGCGGAGGCACTGTAAAAGACAGGATAGTAATCTCCATTCATCTCACTGATGGTATCATTTGCTAATGTAGGTAAGATGTAAAGTAAAAGTCTCTTTCCAAAAACCATGACCTGGTAACTCAAAAAATACACACACCTTGTTGTGAGATGTTTCCTACTGCAACCATTTTCTCTCTACTCAAGTATGGTGAGGCATGCTAGCTTCCCTTGTACCACTGAGCTAACTAACATTAAAGCTGAGCCAAAAGGATGCCTTTCATGTTTATGTTTATGTTTACTGTCATTAGCTCACTCCTCTGGTCTTTGAGTGCATGCGTGCCTCCTCCTCACATGTTATATGGTTGTAGTTTAAAAGTTTAAAGTTACAGTAGATAACTTCTGCAAACAAGCTAGCAAGCCAACATTAGCTGTAGCATGAGACTTGTTGGGAAGCAAATCCGCTGCAGCTGTTTGCGCCAGCTCATGCTTTATTTTGTTTGACTTTTCCGTTTTGCATGAAATGCCTCGTGGCAAAGAAAATATTATGGTAAAAACAGGGCTTATTGGAGACCAATTTAGCACCAAATGGTGTCATTTTTCAACCTTTATTACACTATTTAATCAGGTTATACATCATAATGAAAAATTGAAGCCAAAAAATTAGTTTCACTTCAACATGCATACAAGAACATTATTATAGGTGCACGAACATTCTATAGTGTAGTTCTTGCTAATAAAAAATGCTAATATAAAAAATGGAAATCACTGGCTGGTTTCTGTAGATTTCTTATGATTGGCTATTATCTAAAGAATAGGTTTATTACTCTGTAGTTATTAGCCATCAAAACAAATCCTGACTCTGAATCAAACCAAGTTTTTGTTTGTTTTAAATTTCTTTGCCTAATAATTAGGAGATATCACATTTCTGCTCAAACTCTTTGTCCATTCAGTGAGTTTTAGAGGGTTTAATCACTGATAATAAGACTCCTATAATTGGTGAGACTCCATCTTATCATAAGAAAAACAACATTCCATCAGCATCAAAAATATTTCCTACCATTTCAACTCTTATAAGATCGCCTGTTGTTCCACTGCCTGTTAGCGTGCGATTCCTTGATCCCTCTGTAACATGAAGCCCGTGCGCCCATGAGCCGGACCACATGGGGAGTGCAATGTTGTGAGGTGAGGTATTTTTCGACTGGGAGACGGATCTATAATGTATTCCAGACACTCTGGCCGCACACGGCTTTTTCCCCTGCTACCTATAGGCATCAATCCTCTCCCCTTTCGCCAGAACAATAAACCCACTGCCACTAAGGAAGAACTCATTTCAGATCCCAAAAACACAACTGTCTGTTCTGTTGTTCCTGGGGCTTGTAAAGAGGGATCCCAGCATGGTCTGCTGGCTTGGAGTTGGTCTCTAAACACTTTCTCTGACCCATAAACTTTAACCCTTGACCCAAAAATTTAAGACCTTGTACCCACATCCACAAGTTCAAGACCCATAATTTTTTGCTATTGACCTTCAGCTCACCCACAGAGCCGACCAGGACACTAAATCTCCCTCCCTTCACCTTCAGAAAGTTACCAGTGATTCTCCGGTACGTAACCCTTTGGATGATCACCTTGTCTAAAGATGTTTCTGGTGATTCTCCTGCATGGAGGTCAAAGCTGGTTTAACTGAGTTGCATAACTGGGATGATACTCATGTTTCTCCGTTTCAATGAGGCCCAGATGGAAGATGATGTGTGTTTTTAAAAACAAAGCCCAACGGGACCTGGATTCCTCTTTCTCCCCTCGCTCGTTTCCTCCCTTCTCCGCTCCTTGTTTTCCTCATCTCCTCCACACCACATTAAGAAGCACCAATCAGGTTTGAGACTGAAACAACAAAGGCGGCTTCAGTTAAAGCACCTTTTTCACCGTGTCAACACTCAGGAAGAGATGCAAAGACATATGTGAAACATAGTGCTGAAGTAACACTCATGGTTAATGTTCAGGGGTTGTAAGAGAATCAGCATTGTTAGTTTTTATCATCAACCTTCCCTCCCATGTTTCAGCGCAATTTTCAGAGCTGTTCATTTGCAAGGCAGCCTGCGAAAGCGTTTTTCTCTCCTTCTTATCTCTTTATGAAATCATTTTAACTGAATGTTTATATGTTGGGGAAAATCTGTGAACTCATGCGTCTTCAGACTGCCATCGAGGAACAAAAGATTGACAGCTCTCCCTGTGTGAGGCGAACGCTCCTGCTTGGCCTTCATTTAACAGGAATGCATGGTTGGAAGCGTTCTTGCATATGTTAATTCTTTGTGTGTCTCAGCTCATTCCAGTGTTCTTTCTTTTTCTCAACCCTGCAATTTTTTATGTTTTAATTCCTCTCTTCCAAGGCATCTGATCCTGTAGACACGCAAGAGCTGATGGTGTATTCTTCCCATCCAGGCTGGACAGCCTTGAAATGAGCAGCATGAGACGGAACCAGAAGGCCAAAGTGAGCTCTACTGCGTGGGACTGTATCTGTATTATATGTATACCTGTGCATTGAAGTGTCTCTACCTTGTATTTTACAATAACAATATATCACACGACAATGTGAAAACAATATGAAAAGAGGTCACACACAGTGATGAACCTACAAAGGATTATCACCTGAATCTGCAATGCCCCTCATCTTTATGGAGCTTTATGTAAAGTTTTAGCTGATTTGCTGTCTTCACTCACTGTCACCGCTCTCATAGTGTTATTTTTATGCTGCACAAGACAGCAAATTTCTCAAAAAAAAAAAAAAAAAGTTCTAAAACCTCACTCTATACTGTGTGCTCAGCATCAAACAGCAGACAGACACAGCTGGCACCTAGCTAAATAACATAGTGGAGCATTTTTCAGCTAAAGAGCAAGATATTAGACTTGCACCAGTCAGATAACCCAAAATGACTTATGATGTTGTTCTGTAACTGCTGGATGTGTAAACAGTTTGCTTAAAAAGTCTTGATATACCAACACTGTGTTCCCCTTAGCTAACCTAAGTGGCCTAAAAATTATTTATAAGAGCCAAGGGCACTACAAAATATTTGACACATTCATTCTATGTAAACCTGAAGTAGTTGTTTCCATTCAAAATTCACTTTATTTTTTAGAGCAGCAAAGATGCATTACAGAGGCTTTGCTAAATGAGGACTGGAGCAAATACCTGCTTTTCTTTAACCTGAAAACCAACACTCCCTGAAGCTGACACAGATAGGAAGAAAAACAAAGCTCTTTAAGACTCTCTCAGGACTGTTATAATGATACTGACCGAGTCTGAGTAGGTCCTACACATTGTTACATTTTTGAAAAGGAATGTGTAAGCTGTGGTTTACCCCCCCAAATACCTGACAAAGACATACATCTTTGAGTCTGACTGAAAGTAAATACAGGAGGTCCTCGAAGTCCTCGGGAAATCACAGTAGCTGCTGTAGCAAACTGCAAAGCACAGTGATTCCACTTCCTTGTCACTTTGTTGTGCTGCTGTTTTTTGCACACGTTGGTTTCTGCATGGTAGCGCGAGGTTGTGCCTTTTACTTGAGTCTGTGTGCATGCAAGAGAAGTGGCAGCAAATGTGAGAAGATGTTCAGTCTTTGCAAGTATCTGAATCATAGACATTATACAATGTGCATGAAACTTCCAACTGCAAACAGTGCCTTAAATATGCATTCATTCTAAAGGCCTTCAGGGGACGACTCCACTGGCCTTTAAAAAAGAAGTCAATTGTATGTAGCGTATGAGAAAATTACACTCATTCTTACCTGATTTATTACCTCAGTAAGCAGATTCTTATTGGGTTTATTGTCTCAATTGCTAGTTTCAAGCTTCTTCAATTGAGTGTGATGGTATTTTCGTAAATTATGGTCCTAGTTTGACAATAAAGCAGGTAATGGGTATCCATGGCAGCTCCAACCTCTCGTTCAAATATGGTAACTGCTATAGCAATGACCATAATGCAGAGCTTTAAAACATTGGTCCACAGACCATTGGTGGCTACGCTGGTTCCTCCCACTTTTTTAATACACTGTCTGTGGTATGAATTGCAAAAATGAACTGTATGATAAGCTAAAAATCTTCTTGCTCCTAATTTCTCTAAAGCTATTAAGCAGTTTCACAAGAGTTTCACAGTGCCATAAAATTTATGCTTTAGCAAACTTTGGACAAGAAGTCCTTAAAGTGAAAAATGTTTCCTTCTTCTTTCATGCTAATGATGGCCTAGAAACATTTATGCCACACTCACAGGGTCATGCTCACTGGCCCATTACACAACCAACTACCTCTAAGACTTTGTCCTCTTTAGTTTCTAAGAACTGCAATTCAAACTCTCTTTTATTGACCTACTTTCAAGGTGGTGCACAGATGATATATGGAGCAGACCCTTTTGGAGAACAGGGCTAGCAGAGTGGTGGGGGCTGTGGTGGTGGGGGGGCTGCAGCATTGCATACCTCTGTGTATGTACAAGGAGTAGCCTTTCACCTCTCATGCTCTGTGCTGCCTTTGTCTTTGCAGAGGAGAACATAATTCACCAAAAGTCCAGCACAGGAATCAACAGTCGCAAAAACTAAATGAATGGAGAAGGAGGAGGGGTGAGGTGAGCAGCGGGGTAGTCGTGCTGCCGAAAAATTTTGTTCAGTCGCTAAATCCACAGATTCATCCTGAAAGTCAGAGCCAATTCATAGTCCCCGGAGCCAACCCCATGTGCATGTAAGTGGGGAGGCAGGAATCTGCACTCAAAAGTCTGGCAGGAAACTAGGAGAAGAAACAAGAAAAAGACTCAGATAAAGTAAGAGAACGATGAAGAAAAAGATCCAGTTTCTTTCTCAGGCTTCAGCTCTAATCAGCTCTGCAGAAGGAAAACACAGACCGAAGTCATCAGGAGAAAGAATGTGTGAAAGTCCAAACTTTCAAAGAAAAGCCTCCGGCAGCATCGACTGTTTTGTCACACAAAGGTGCAGAGTTGAAGGGTTTCCTCTTATGGTCTTGACCTTTAACCGTTTACACCACTATGTCAAAACTACTGACATGCACTTCTTTTAATTGTCAACAAAGAACAGAGGAGTGCTTGTGCGGACTGATTGATGTTAGCTGATACTGTCTTCAGGCTTTCAAAGTTAGGATTTACTTTAGTCCTGGGATGAATATTGTCTAAAACAATTTGTTTCTACAGATTTCAAAAGCCTTGTAAGCTATGTTTCCTATTTTTTAAGATACCACAATGCTTCCAACATTTTTCTTTTTTTTTTTTAATCAATCCATCTCTTAAACTTTTACGATGACAATAAAGGGATCTATTTATCTATCCGTATAGCAACTTTCATACAAGTTAGTGCAGAGCTTAACAGGTGAGTGACAAAGTTAAAAGACTAATAATACAGTAGATATACAAACAGTAAAACAAAGGGACTTCATAGCAGTGCTTTGAGCGAGTGGTATAGTGCTAATTAAAGAGCTGCCAGAGGGCACCCATGACGCATGCGTGCAAATATTTTTATAATAGTCATTTACATTATGATAGACACTTTTCCAAAAACGAAAGGATCTTTTGCGTTTTTAGCATGACAAAATGCAGAAGGATGCTTTGCTGCCTTTGTCATGTTGATTCTTTACCATAAGTTTAACATTACTAGTGAAAAAAAAAAAAATCATTTAATTTACTGTGCTGCTCCAGTACATCTAACCCTTTAAGATGGAATGTTTTCTTGAATGTTGTTTAATACATGAGTTAAAGGCAGGGTTAGTAATTTTATCCATTAGGCACTGTTTGTTATATTGCTTGAAATGGTCTTTACACCCCGTCAGCGTAAATAACTTATAAGTTCTGAAAAGGGACAGAAGGAGATCAGACATCTGTAGTTGCTGCAATCCTGTAAAAACTCTGACCAGCCACTCCTGTGTGGTCCACTTAAAAAGAACCAATCAAATGTCTCCTTGCCTCGCTGCGTGTACTCTACCCTTGCTGTACACCAGCCTGCACTCAAAGCGCTTCACCGCCAAGGATTTATTTGTCACATAAACACATCTTACACGTAGGCCTACCATAGTGAAATGGTGGAACTTTAACTGTAATTAATTTGGATTTTTTTTTTGCATGATGACGTGCACTTTAGTAATGACTGGATCTTAAAACACATAATGAAATGTGTATGAATTTGTACTGGTTTGTTTGGTTGAAATTTTTTCACCTGGAGAAAAAAGTGGCTGAGTGCCGTTCCACTGCAATCCTGCAGGACTAAAAGTATGTTTTGAGCTAAATGCTAACTTAGCAGTATGCAAACACATCCACAGTCAAATTGCTAACATGTTGATGTTTGCTGTTAAATGTTTATTATTATGTTTACCATATGACGTTCACCGTCGTAGTTTATCGTATTAATGATGGCTTAGTAGCACGAATGCTAGTATTTTCACCAGTTAGCACTGAAAACCAAGTACAACTCAGATTTGGTTGATATTTTTAGGTATTTGATCATAAACCAAAGTGTTGGACAAGCTAAAATGTTGACGTGCTGATGGTGCTGACATGCTAGGAGATCATTAAAGTTAATTTATCCTGCTGAAGACATGTCTGTAGCAGATTTTATGGCAAAATAACAGAAAGCTCATGGTGCCAATGTTGGAGAACATCAAAGACAACTTGATTCATCCTCTGGGAACCATGAAAATCTCCATGAAAATTTGTGTGGATGCATGCAATGAATTAAAATATTTCACAGGATAAGTTTACTTACAGGTGGCGCCAGAGGAAAAGACAGAGGATACGCAGGGTCATTAGGATTCAACCTCAGGGGACCATGATTGTCTGTTCCAATTTAATGGAAATCCATTAAGTACAAGTTAAGATATTTCAGTTTGGAGGAATTTTAAATCATATTTGTTGTGGATTTTGTTCTTAAATCTAAGTCAGCACCGCATTATGAATTTGTATTCAGCTTTAAATGTACTCTCCTGTGGGTTATACTTGTATAAAGGCTATCATAGGAAGGTGGTTATGTAATGTACTTCCTGTCAGCATTACAACATGTAGTTGTTCATGCTTAGCCACAGCCATCACTCTTAGAGCTGTGGATTAGAAGTGATGATGGTTATCAGCCATTACACTCACCCACAAACAAACATGCACATACACACACAGAAACGAACAAAAACATGTCCCAACACTTGTAGATCCTGTACACCGGGGGGTATTACATTCTGTCACTGTGCCATTATATAAGAGTTTTCAGAAGTAGGTAAAGCATTCTTACAAGCTGATTCACAAGTGTAATAACATTTTAAAACATGGAAATAAGTAGTCTGGACAAGAGAGCGAGTTCAGAGCCTGTAAATCAATTTAAGACCTGAACAGGGCCGAGACAGGTGTGAGCAGCCTCCCAGGTGCACCTCCACGGGCCATGAAGCAGCCGTAATCAGCAGTCAAGGGTGGTAATGACAGAGTGCTGTTGTCAGAGAGCTGCACACACTCACACGCACACACTCACACAGAAGCGCAAACAGTTGCAACCCAGAGGGACACTTGCATGCACAGTCAAACTTAGCCCGTTATATCACAACAGGCGTTTTGCTTTCTAACACGCTCACCCTCTGTCTGCGCCTCCCTGTCGACCACTCAGATATTTTCACACCTCTTTCAGTAACTATCTCACAGGTCAGCACGTACGCAGTAAACTTAAACAGCAGCTGTGTGGTTATATAAGCAGCTACCGACCTGTCTGCAAACCTGTCGACCTCTAGCCATAATGGTCAGAGCAAAGGTCAAGCAAAACTTCAAAACAAAGAAAGAATGCAAAGCATATTGTTTTTTCTAAGGCTCAAGCTTCTGTGTAGGCACTGCCACGACGGTCATCTGACATCTGAGGATTGATGTTGGTGGAGGCGTGTTTTCAACTGCACTGGTGCAATAATGACTTAATCACTGGAGCACATCACTGCCATCATGGACATGTAGAGAACTGTACTGTAACCAGAGCTTTTAGATTTTGTTCCACAAACAGAGGGACCTCATTCAAATTTTTTTAAAAAAAGCAACAATGCAAAAAGTCTAATCCTTCTGGAAGAGATCCCAACTCAACTGTAATATAGTTCTCTTATAAATTATTTAAAAACCTTAATGTCATTGCTTTGTTCGTCACTATTTATGTATACATGGCAGCCTTTTCTAAACATGTCCCATAAGTCCTGGACCGTTAAAAGTTCTGACTCAAAATAGAGGCGAGTCTGTGCACAAGTCAGAGGGCCACAGGTGGCTTGGATGTTAATAACAGCAGGACAGAGCTGACCAAATATTTTAGATGGTTTTTTTTTTTACTGCATTTGAGTTTAAAAGGGATACAATCAAGTGACAACAATGTTTGTACCCGCACTGTCTAGCTGGCTAAATTAAAGTCATGGATGTTTTAATTTTGTCTATATTCACTCAATAATTGGTTTATTACTAAAATCACAAAAATTTTGATTTCTAATAGTGAACACTGTAGCGGACACCAATTTGTCTTAAAGAATGGAGAGCAGCCAGCGGGGTGCTGGGTGGCCCACCCACCATTTTCTGTTTTACAACAAAATAAATTGATTCACAATGGGAAATTTTTTGTTTGTTTATACAAATTAGTCAGTGTACAGAAGGACAGCTGTGCTAGTTTTGTGTGATAGGATAAATCAGGCTGTTAGTAAAAGAGAGAGGGCTGACATTTGAGTGAATTCAGGATACAAGAGTTTCCAGACATGTTTAATGTTTTTTTCAAAATGTGACCAAAGAATTTACAACAAAAACGCCTTATTAGACATCAAATGCAGAGAAATATCAGACTTATCCATCAAATAGGCCTTGCTAATTTGATAAGGTAGTTAATTTGAGAGTAAAGAATTTTACAGCGAGATGAGTCATTTTAGTGTCTATTCATATTATCTGATAAATATTACAGTTTTTTTTTATTAACAGG
>JAPZDX010000022.1:21338954-21350140 GCA_029783625.1 Naso annulatus
AAGCGTTCAGACAGGAAACAGCCCTGATTTAAACCACCAAAAGGCTGCAATGATCAGCAGGCCTTTAACAACCTTCTGATGACTGTGACCCTCAACCCTGTCAGTCTGTCTCATGGGGTTTGCGGTGAGTTCATCAACATCACAAAAAACGTATTTTCTTATTTACTCCTGTTGCTATCTGGCATGGGAATGGTTTCAGATTTATGTGCTTGTGGTTGTGAAATATTCGTCTCTGCTGTTGCAATCCCAAAAGAATGAGGTGTTTGGAATTTTGTTTGTGCAAAACATACAACTATATTTCAACCAAATGTAATTAATAAAGGATGACAATTGTGCATGTGTATATATAAACAGACAGATGAAAACAACAGCAAAATAACAAACTATAAAAATCAAAACATAAATAAATAATTGACAGGCTAATTATAAAATGTGGGTTTTTAAAAGCGATTTAAAAGAAGAATTGAGTTCAACAAGTCTGAAAAGACAATGTTTAGCTCAATGAGTCAACTCAGCATTCAACAGGCAAACAAATTGCTGGTCTGTAATGACTTAAATTATGCATTATAGGTATGAACTGTTGTCAGAACCCCAGTCCAATCCAAACCACTTGACCTGGATGCAACAATATCCAGATCTGAATTAGGAAAAACTGACTCTAAGCCAAATATTTGCTTACACACAGAACGTTTTTCATTTTTGATTATAATTAACTTAAGTTCCCTTTGTTTCGTTTTATCTTTTAGTTTGTGAGGTGTAGTACTTGCCCAATCATACAAATAACCTTCCAAGTGTTGTGCCAGTTATCCAGTCAGCACACATCCCAGAATGAATGTAGTAAAAGTTCCGGGTCAGGCATTGTCTCCTGATTTGAACCATGATGATTTATCAATGTACATACAATTTTAAACAGTTGAACAAGCCATATAGACTTTTTTTTGTCAAGCTCAGCTCCTCATCTGTTTGAGGAATCAAAGTTTACTGCAATGTTTTCAGTCAGTAAGTTATTACAAAGTCTAGAAGAATAAAAGGCAAAGGTTCTATTACATCTGAATCCAGTTCCTATTACATCAAAAATCCAGATATTTACAACAATACAATTCACAGACCTCACGGGTACATTTTTCTAATGGAACAATTTTCTACAGAAGAAGTTGACAACTTGCAAACAGTGTTCTGTGGAGTATCCAGTGTAAAAGTAAAGCTGTTTCTGTAAAGAAATGTTTCCCTTGGATATTAAAACATTCAGACACACACTAAATCCTCCTAAATATCCTAAAACGTCAGCATATAAAGCCATAACTGTCCACATATTATTTAAGGTGAGTGGAGAAAATGTGTTTTTGTAATTTGCGTGAAGTAACCCTTTATTGGAAAGAACCTAGAGCAGAATTTGGGAGTATTTATGTTTCCAAAATTGAGACAGGGGGAGAGAGAGCAGTAACAGGCACAGACAGACTCTGGGTAACTCAGAATTAAAGTTGGCATAATCAGCCCTGGTGCATAAACCTAATGGACTCCAATCATCTGTTTCCTGATATTAGCTACAATCTGCAATCATCCTGCACTGCAATTGACTACCTTGTAAAAATATATTTCAGGAAACAGCTCAGAACCCAGTTTCTGTTTTTTTTGTTTTGTTTTTTTGTTATTATTATTTTATCTTTATTTAACCAGATAAGTCGATTGAGAAAAAGGGCTTATTTACTATGACAACCTGACCAAGAGGCAGCAACAGGAGGCAAGACGTACAGTACAAAACAAAAACTTAGGTACATTCCATCTTTTCACCTTTTATCACTCTGGAAATGGATTTAAAGGTAATTGCCAGATTTTTGGGGGATACAGACTAAAACTATAAAGAACTTGCATTCCCTCTTGCCCATTAGTCAAAAATGGACCTAAGAACAAAATTAATGTCAACTCAAATTTCTGTTCCTGACACATAAAAATTGAAACCAGACCACGAAATGGAAGAGTGTGAGGTAGAGATGGAGGTGATTGTGGAAAATCAGCTGCAACATTTTTAACAATGATTGGATTGTTTTTGGAACGGCTCTCCCAGCCGCTCCACCCTGGAATCTATACCCTTTTACTATTTCCCATAATGTGGGTACTGGCGGAAGCACACAGAAAAAGGTATTCCTCTGAAACTGTGTGAGCTGTGAGGTAATCACCCAAATACGTCCTTGTTAGCCCTGAGTCCAGTTGAAACTCACTGGGCTTTTACCCAAGCTAAAAATATGTCTCCTCTTCTTTCATCTCTTCCTCCTTTTCTTTCTGCATGTGAGAGCTTTACTGGGTGCTGCTGGTCCGCGGCCTAGCTGAGGCCTGAAGCCACCCTCCTGTAAAGTAGTGGGATGCCAAACATCCTCTGATTTACAGCTTGGAGCACACGCTATGCCTTTGCTCCTATGGGCTATAAAAGGCAAATGAGAGCGTGATGTCCAGATCCCACTTGCTATATTAACCTACATTCTTTCCAACAGAGTGGAGTGGCTGCATGGACTGACTATAACCACATGGTGGAAAGAGGCAAATCTTCCAGGTCCCAGCAGAGAGCTCACGTGAAGGGCAGATGGAAGGTCGGGATAGTGGGCTGATAACATCAGCTGCCTACCTGCCCTCAAAAGAGCAGTCAGTAACATTCCTTTTCAGCTACACAACACTGGCTCCACAGTCTTGTCTGGTCTCACATTTCCTCAGGTGTTTAGGGCAGAAACACAACCAATGAGTGACAAAAAGTGCCAGTAGGATTCATGTTCAGGATCAAACACAAACACAGAGTCTGCAGTGATGTTAGTTTCTCTGTCCTTGGTTAGTTAAGCTAAATGCTAACATGCTGATGTTTTGAAGTTTGGCAATGTGTACTACATACACTATCTTAGCACCCTTTGAGTCTGTTAACATGCTAACATTTGGAAATTATCCCTCTCTATATAGGCATTATATTGTATAAATACAATAGTATTTCTTTTCTAAAGCTAGGATAGGCTGTTTTTGGTGTCACTGGGGAAAAATCCATAATAGCCTTCAGCATATTGTAATTCAGGTGATCTGAAAGAACACTAGACTTCTCAACTTGACTCCTTGACTCTGTATTTAGGCTTTACAAAATGTAGACCATGATGGACACTTTTCAGCCAATCACAGGTCATTTCAGAGGACATGTGTTCCTATTGGCTGCTCTACAAATGTAAATGTGTGGTCACATCCCCTCAGCAACCTGGTGCGATGGCAAACAACCCACGAGGACAAGTTGCTCTGCAGCTTCAGCAACAACTGTATACACGGCAAAGCAATGCAAAAATAGGTAGACTGACTTAACAAGTCAATCATCTAAAAGAGAACGCGACAACAAACGAAACTCATCATGGGTCACGTGAAGGGCAAGTTGGAGCTATGGGGCAAAAACAGGGAGGAGAGGGGGCAGCAGAGTTGGTTCAATAGGAGTCTCATGCTACCGCTAGTTTGATTTACAGAAATTGCCAAGCTCAAATGTATTATACAAAATTTTTACTGCTGGGATTGAGACCATGCTACTAAAGACAGAGGAGAAGTTGAAGGATCACCAAAGCTCAAGCATTTCATCCTCACAGGGGATGTGGATGTCTCAACCAATAACAATCAAGTAGATGTTGACACATTTCACTTAAAACAACAATTTTCAACTTTCTAGGGGAAAGTTTGATGATTACTTATTCATTTCATTGCATCAACTGTGGATCATAAATGCATGTGTAAAAACCATCAAGTAGATTTTTATGAAATGTCCCTACATCAGTGAAAGCTTTGGCCTAGAGGTGGTGCCAGATGAAAAGTCAGGGGATCACCCCAGTCACCAGGATGCCATAAAAGCCGTAAATGTTTGTGCAAAATTTCACAGGGATCCATCTGATAGTTGGTGAGTATTTCTGTCTGGACCAGAGTGGTAGACAGGCTGACAGACGTTCCCTTCCAAACAGCCACATCATTATAAAAGAAAATAAAAGAAGAAAAAAGAGAGAGAAAATGAAAGGGAGGGGGTTCTATCAGGTCCTTGTAATGCTTTGATCACAGTACATCAACCAATGTGAGAAGGCCCCTGTTGAAGATGCAGCCAGGACCGGGACCCCAGACTGCTTTTCCACCCCACCCGTTCCTCTCTGGATTAGCTTTGCTATGATTTAGCGCTGTTTCTCACTGGCCTCTGGAATGCAACGGATGACGGATCTATTTTCCTACATTGTTTCACCTGCTCTAAATGGAACCACATGCTGCACAGGACCGCCTCTCCTTTGTCTGTAATTGGAAGCACATGCAGAGTGAAGCCAAGAGCAAAGCAGAGCCGCCACAACTGACAGGGTCCCCCGAAACCACCACCACCACCACCACCCCCTCCACTCCCCTTCCCCCGGGGGTCTGGGGTGCCACATTTTGGTCGGGGCCAAGTGGCAGGTCGTATTGCACACTGCAGAGCCTGAGAGCATTTATTGAACTAACTGACCTGGCATTACATGTCAAATTCAGTTCAATGGGACGACTGTATCATATGTCCTGCGAGTCTTTCAAGCCCCTCAGACTGAAATTTGAGTGGCACTTGAGAGTCTGCTGAGGAAGAAGGCCTTGACATTGAGTCTGACATGCTTTTAGAACACAAGCAGCACTGTACCATTCATTCGCCATGGTCTGCCATGTCTGGATGGGCTGGACAGGCCATGAACGCAGGGCAGAAATATCATCAGCTCTTACATCACTGCTTTTTTGTACCAGACCGAGATTGCATAAGGGAAGAATGTATGATATTTATTAACCTAATCAGTCACGTTAATTTAATATGTCTGTCTGTGATGTAGGGGAGGAATAATTTAGTGATATCCAAGGGGAAAGAAGCAGAACTCTCTTCATGCGAGGAAACATGAGGCTTGTTAGCCAGGGTTTTTGAAATACTGAAGCCATGCGTCCAAATCTCCACAAACGCCAGAATTCCTCTTATCAAAACTAGAGTATCAACTTGTTCTTATAAATTCAGATTTTTATTTATCTCTTACAGTAACTGTTAAGTCATATTTTCTGTAAATTTTCTGTCAAATGTCTTATGGGAAACAAGAAAAATTTAAAAACGACTTAGCCTTTTTTGTTTTTTAACAGTGACTGACAGTAATGCAGATTTTGATTTTTTTTTTTCTTTCAGCAAGCAGGCATTGATTTAATTTTAAGGATTTTAAAGAGATGATTAAGCTTTTTTTTGTGGAAAAATATATCAGACACAAATCTGTATCCAGGCTTAAGAAAATGATGACCATGGCAGATACTTTTTGGCCAATCACGGGTCATTTCAGAGAACGTGAGTTCTAATTGGCTGCTCCGTGCTGCGCTTCTTAGCGACTGATAACGTCGCTACAAGCTGATAGGCTGTTAAAAAAAAGTGACGTGTCTTATGTTCAACAACTGGCCTCTGGCAACCTGACAAGCTGAGTTGCGGCTAACACCATCAGCCAGTTTGAGGCACGCTGACATGGACCAGTTTACACTGCTGCAACTTTCCCTGCAACTGTCATGAATCGTCTGTGTAATTTGGCCTCAAAAGAGAGAGCTACATGAACAAAATAAAAGGTTAGCAAAAACAGGGAGGGGATCAGGCAGCAGATTTGCTGCCTTTGGAGTCTCATGCTACAGCTATCTTGATTTCCAGATGGTGCCTACCCCTTCTTTAAGATTATTGAACGTGTGTAACTGAAGTGAGGTAGATGTGTCATTAAATTAGCTGATCAGTTAAAATTAGATGAGCATGTAAGCCATGCTTGAAATACTAATTAATGAAGTCCGCGTGGTCGAGATTTATTCAAATATTTTTGTAAATTCACTGAGCAGCAAGGCCCTTTCCCCCCCTTTTTTACATAGTTCTGGACCAAAATTCCAATAGAGTCATTAAAGTGAATATCGGGCGCCTAAAACACCCGTTTTCAGGTTTCAGCCTTGTTACTGTAGACCATAAAGTCGTGTTCTTGATTGAGCCTGACATCGGCTGTAAACTCATCAGAGTGAGCTCGCAGGGGCCTCTGAGTTGCCTGATTGCCATGAAGAAAGCTGGCATGATTTATTTTCCACCAAAACAGTGATTATCACCCTGTTACAGTTATTGGGCCAGATTAGCAACTCTGGCGCCAAAGATTAGTGCAACTCCCCGGCTACACGAGTCATCTGGAGGAGATTGTGAGAGCCGTTGGCTGACTTTAACCACTTAATCAATCTGTAGACCTTACAGCAGTTGTAGAGGAAGGACATGCTTCTTGCTTTTTATTGTGAAGGCACAGAGAATGTAGACATCAACCAAAGGTGGTGTTTGGGTGTCCTGGATTTTTCTGGCTCTGGGGTTAAAACTTGGGCTGTGCTACAGTGACATCTTCTGGTTATAAATGGAGCAACAGCTGAGTCTGTACACGTGCATCAAACTAATTTTCCTCTACCAGTATTGAGGCACAATGTACAAATAATGCTTGGAGCAGGACTGTTTCCCTTTACATAAATCATGACCTTTTCTCTTTATGCTTCTTGTCTAAACTGAAGAAACAAATTAGCAGAGAAAACTAATGAGAAATGCCATCTGAAAGTGAACACCATAACCTTGAAAAACATAAGCTCACATGTCATGCAATGCTTTATCTCAGTTATGTATAGAAACCATTTTCTTTTCTCTGTTTTTTTTCATTGGAAACCACATAATTTAGCTAGTTGAAGTCTGGGAGATGAGGGGAGACAAATTTTGTAAGTATGTTCCTCTGCTGTTTGGTACGTGATTTATTTGAAATTTTGGAAGATCTATAATGACTGAAATTATCTAAATATATGTTTAATGTTATGATGTCTCTTTTTTGGCTTTCTGTATGTGTAATTGGAAGCAATCATATGTGAAAGGGGCCAAATGTTTGGCGTGGACTAAACCACTGCATGACTGGTCCAGTGGAGCCGCTCAGTGGCCATCATTTCAAAAGATCTATAACACAGGGGAAGTTGCAAAAATAAGGATATTCCATAACATCAGTATATGTCGATAACAAAAAACACGATTTTTGAGTGTGTTGCTGTTGGTGCTCTTGTTCTTTACCCTTCTTGTTAAAAAAAACAATTACTGTAGTATTTTATCAGTACATTATCAAGCTACTTCTGCACTTTATGCCACTCAAAGCACATCTCTCAAGCATTTTCTGTGTTCTTAATGTAATGTATAAGACTCTTAACAGGATGTAGAACCTTGCCCTTTCAAGCTTTTTATTGAATTTGTACGTGATTGTTTTTCTTTTGAATTGAAAACTGTTTTTTACTGCATAACATGCCTCTACAATGTTCTTAGGGTGAAAAAAAAAAGGTTTTTGAAATTGAACTTAAGCTTGAAATAAAATGGAAGCTGTTTTTACTTAAAATACCTTAAAATACCTTATGCGTAAGAAGAGTTGGAACAAAACAGTAAAGTACATTGATTTCTAGCGTAACTGCAAACCAGAATATTATAAAAGTTAGGATAGCATATGCTGGTATGTATTACAGAATCAGTTTCTGGATTAAATTAATTTTCCTTTCATTTTATCAAACATTTGGATGAGTGAGAGGTAACGCAGAACAGAGAGCAGAGAGGAGCAGATCAAGGGAAACGCCAATGTTAACTACAGATTTCAGCTGGAGAAAGAGCAGCTGTGATGTTGCGGTGGGCCAGATGCACAGATGATGTGATTAAGGACGCGTTCTCAGTCACGTAGCTCTCACTCTTCACACACAGGCAGATCTTTATCTCCCTCAAATTCACCTCAATAAAAAAGGGAGTGCCATGTTGTGGAAACTTAAGTATGTTTTTAGACGACAGACGGCAAGTCAGTTATTTAGTTTCCATCAACTTGATGATATAACAAGTCATGTGGTTATGCAGGAAAGACAAAATGGAAAGTTGTCTTTGAACTGTTTTCATTCATGTAGCTGTAACATCCACCCAGAAAATGTAATGAGACTTGCACTGCATTAGTGGGTCTCACATGTGTCTCATTGCAAAGGTTTTACCTCCACACAAAGAGAGATTTAAACAGCTGGATCACTCAAATTACAAAAAATATTGACATGAGCATGTGTCATTAATATACAAAGATAAAGAGGAGATCTATGTCTTAGCCAGATTAATAGAAAATGCATGGGTATTAAGACAGAGAACACTGTATCCTACACAATAATATGCTTGTTTTTGTTGATTTTAATGCCTTCAAATGCTCACTGTATGAACTTGTGGGACCATGTATTGTGACATGCTGTGTGGCCATCTTTGTTATGATATTTTTGGTGTCTTGTTTGTCCTTTTGGGCCAAGGACTGTTAAGAGTATGACACTTGAATAAACAAATCACTCATTCAGTCAATGTAAATATAAAATCCTCAATTTTTTTCTAATAGAGACATGTCTGTTTTAAAGCGTTTAGTGCATCAGGTAACAGTTACAAGTGTCTCCGTTATTTAAAATTGTGTTTAAATATGCAAATAGAGTCATGTCTGATTGCATAGGCGCTAATTTGCAAACATTTACAGAACAGAATCTACACCCTGAATATGGTCAGGTCAAAACTTATTGTGTCATTTTGTTGTAATATTAGAGTAAAGGGTTCTCACATGCATAATTACGGATGTCTTTTTTATTTCTCCAGAAATGAGAAAATACTATAAACAGCCATTATAATATCTATTTTTACCTTGGTTTTAGGGAAAAATATAGTAGATAATGCATATGTGGAAACTTTCAGAATGAAAAAAAGTGAAGTGCAATCAATGTAAGTGCTACCGAAGTTGTAGTATCTGTCTCAGATTGGGAGAAAAAAAGTAATTTTTGAGAAAAGGTCTTTTAAGATATATAGCCTTATGTAAAGCTCCAAACATATAAGAAATAATAAGACACTACAGGTGAATACTGGTAAAGGTACTGGACTGCAATTGCGAAGGTCAAAAACCTGAGCACACAAAACCAAAATCTACATGGGTAATTATCTAAACTAAATAAGCAATCAACACATGCTCTAACTGAGCATGTGTCCAAAATTACTTATTTACAGTACTTAGATAACTAATATGTACTACAGAGTGATGTAGTATGAACATTAGGTTTTTGTTTGCTATGGTTGTGATAAAAAGTCCATTCTGCAGCTCTCAGTCTCTCAATGACTTCTTAGAGAGCCTCTACTTCATCTTGCTCAATTTGATATGTGCAGCTCATATTTTTCAGTCCTTAGTTATCACACCTACTGCAGGATATGATAACTGGAGGAGCCCAAACTGCCGCTGTGTGATGAGACACGGGACAGAGCTAACATCTCCCCACCACCACCTCCTGCTCCTCTCTCTTCCCTGCATTCCCAACACAGTCAATTACAGAGATGGAGCTGTGATTGATCATGTTGCGGGCAGACGGCACAAGGGCCCTCGGCTCAATAATGACAAATGTTCTCCACAGCTATTCTCACTTGATTTTGTTGGGCAGTCTGTCTGTTGCACTGGCTAAGAACACATGTTATCCTTCAAGTCTCAGGCTTATTGATCACAAAAGGTGGATACATTTCAACGAGGACCACAATCAATAACCACAGCTGTGCAGAGACAATATAAAAGTCTTTAATCATAAATAATTTAATCAGATAATCATGGTCAGACAATCATGGACAGTCAAGTTTTTGTTTTCCTCAACGATGAAGGTAAATTGTGTGTGTGTGTGTGTATGTGTGTGTGTGTGTGTGTGTGTGTGTGTGTGTTTGGCAAGGAGCGTGTGGCAACTTATGCTGAGCAGATAATTGTGTGCGAAAGTCAAAGAGAATGTGTGAATGAAAGACAGGCAGAACACTTGAGAGAGAAAATAGCCTGCAAAATATGACTTTTTCATGTGAAACATCACTAAGCAACCTGTTTAACTCGTTCTTTCAGTCATTACCTTTTTACTCTACAGACACCAAACAGCTTAAAGAGACTCGGGCAGGTTTTTAAAGACGTTTCAGTATTTGTCTAATGTAATTATTTGAAACAATTCACAGCTGCTTCAAACTCGAGTGGTCAGATACCTGAATAAGGGTCTTATATTTCAGACTTTAAAGGAATAGTGTGATATTTATGGAGAAATGCACATATTTGCTCTCAAGCAAAGATTTAGCCCACATAGCCTAAATACAAGTCTCATGTAGGTTAGGCTGTGTTTGCTGAATGAGCGTTAGCCTAAAGGCAGCTTAAAGACCAGAAAACATTTGGCATTTTCTAACTCGGGGGTTTCTATGAAATGAAACAAAAAATATATAAAATGTAATTGTGGGCCTAATTAGAAAACTTTGGGGAATCTGGTCAGCGTATTTTGTTACAACTGTTTTCCACTATGTCTTTGTGCTAACCTAAGCTAAGCTAACCTAGCAGCTCCTGGCATTAGCTTCATATTTAGTGTGCAGACATGAAAGTGGTCTCAATCTTTTCATCTAATTCTTGCCAAAAGTGCAAATAAATTCATTCTCCAAAATGGCAAACTACTCCATTACAACATTAGGCTTACTTCTCTAAGCCCTGAGCTACATTCAATCGAAGCACTGTGCTGCACAGCTTTTTACAGCTATCCCACATGGCTCATAGCGGCATTTTGCTGGAGAGGGCTTCACTTCAGATTGTGTTATTCATCCACATTCTGCCCCCTTGTCCCTGTTAGACTAATTGAATAGGGCAAAGGTAATGGCATTCATCATGTACAGGAGGAGCAACGAGAAAGGGCAAAGTGGGGCTGATAAAAGAGGGAGAGACAGGCGGCACATCAGCCTGTCAGCTAAAGGCCTGCGGTAGGAACTCATGCAGAGAAGCTAGGGCAGCAGCAGGGAGGAAATATACCAGGAAAAGGGACACAAAAATACTATGTCTCAGGTGGGTTTCTGATCAAATCTGTTCAGTGGCCCCCTGGGCACAATGCAACTGTTTTAATAATATGCTGTGAACTACACAGTTAGAAAAGCAGCTCCTTGTATCTGCAATATATTCTGCCTCAATAACAGGTGAACAGTAGAAACGCAGTGACAATATGAGCTGACAAATGGCTTAAGTAGCACTACATGCCATCCCCTGTTTTCCATATGACTGCTAGGCGGCAACAGTTTGGCAGCTAGTGGGCATCACCTTCAAGAAAACAGACACAAACAATAAACAGCAAGCTTGTGT
>JAPZDX010000022.1:21373006-21386192 GCA_029783625.1 Naso annulatus
GATCTTTGTGCTGCATGTCTGTCTCTCTCTCTCTCTCTCTCTCTCTCTCTCTCCCCCCATCTCTTTCCCCCCATGTCCTGTCCAATTCTTCTGCTGTCCTATTAATAAAAGCACAAAATAGCCCTAAAAACATCTTTTAAAAAAGGAAGAAAAAAATATTCTTCTAAATATGAAAAAACTAGAACAAAATGTTTTCCAAAACAAAGTTCCATGTCACATTTTATGTATAAATGATTCTATAATATTAAAGATTTAGCTTGTTGAGTTTCTTGAGTTATCTACTTTAAGCAAGAACACATTTTTTAGAGATTTAGTTCTGCTGCATTTAAGACGTTCTAACAAACCTTCTATAAACTGAATATTTCAGAAATAAGCACACTCAAGGAAATCTTTGGCATCGCCACTGATGGTAAGAACAAATTGTAACATATTACAAGAGACAATTAAAGTGTGTAGTTACGAGGCAGTCGTCACAGTGTTTCAATCCTCTCGTGAATAGCACGAGGCAGCTATGGTCAAATACAGCCGACTGCCCAAGAAGAAGGAGAATGAGAAGGTAGAGTGACTTGGAAGTGCTTTCTCAGCTTTACTGATGGAGTTTCCCCACAGATTACAAGCCGTAGAAGACCTCGCAGTGCAGTTATAGTCTGGTAATGCAGTGGGAGTTTTTTTGTAATCATTTGTAAAACAAATAAACGGAATTAATTATTCATCTCCTATTTGGCTGAGCTTTTGTAGTGAGACAGTAACAGCTACATGCACTGTAATGGCTGCAAAGATAAGATTCCTCTGTCATTTCCTGCTGCTGACTGTGCCTCAGTTTCTTTTCGGATGTACAAGATAATGGGACTGCGACGCTCATTTGAATATGTGTTAGAGAAGGACACGTTTGTATGTGCACAGATATGTGTGTGTGCATGCATGCATGTAGTATATTTGCATGTTGAACCCTTTTCCTGTTTGGACAGGTGAAATCAGACCTGGTGAAGGAGGTGGCATACACCAGAAGGAAGCAGCACCAGGCCTCACTGCAGTATTACTGCACCCTCAATGCCCTGCAGTACCGCAAGAGAGTAGCAATGCTCGAACCTATGCTAGGTTACACACAGGCACAGGTACTGAGCAGCTGTGGGTCTACAAACTCGGTCAGACCTCATTATTTATCAGTGTTTAAATTCAGTTTTTAGAAAATGACAAGGCATTGTATTGTTGGAATGGATTTAATTTACAGATGACAGTTTTTACTATGAAATTTGCTCTTTTAACAGCCTGAAGCTGTAATCATGTGACTAGAGCTGCAACAAATAGTCTACTAATCAATTAGCTGTTTTCCAAAAAGTTTTATAACAGGGTTATTGTTTTTAGTCACTTTTTAATCAAAAATACCAACATTCTCCCAACTCCAGCTCCTAAAATGTAAAGATTTTATGCTCTTTTTTTGGTATATGATAAAAAATTCTGTGTTTAGTGTTGTTCAGACTATTTGACAACTAAAACAGACCTTGGGCTGTGGAAAATTATACCAAGTATTTTCCTCTCATTTCTGAGATTTCACAGATAAAATGACGAATTGGAAAAAAAGGACAGATTAACTGATAATGAAAATAATCATTAAGTGCAGCTGTGTGACCACATGTGACCTTGTGTTTATAATATAAAATGAAAATGTTACTTAAAATACAAAATACAACATTGTTTGCTCATGATCATCTTTCAGATCAGCTTCTTCAAGAAAGGCATTGAGCTGGTGTCAAAGAAGATGGACAACTTCCTCAGCTCTGTGTCCAAAATGACGCAAAAGTAAAGACATTCTCATAAACGTTCATCTTCATGTGTATAGTACATGTGCGTATGTACAAGCAGGACTCTGCTGCACATGTATTCTCTACAAATGTTACGTACTTTAATGCAATGTAACTGTGATTATAAACAATAATAATCTTGAGCATTCATATCCAAAAATTCATAATTTTGTAGGAATTTTTAAATTTGTGCAAGGTGTTTTTTTTTTTATAAATTTCTACTGTATTAAAACTTTCTCCCATCTAGTATCCAGGCCCAGCTGGACGCAGAGGCGGAGATCATGCGTGTGTCCCAGAGGGAGCTTCTGTCTGTGGACGACACCGTCTACATGCCAGACAAGGACACTGAGCCCGTCAATCGCACGCTTATCCAGAAGGCTGGCTACCTCAACATCAGGAAGTAAGATTAGTTATACTCATTAAATATACTCTATGTTAAACCCAAGGACACTTCCTATTCACACAGTGTTCCATGGTAGTTGACATGTTACAGGGTCGTCTGGGAAAAAAAAATGTAATTGCACAACTGAGGAACAAGCATTTCATCCGTCCTTATTTTACAGAATGTGACAATTTAATGTTTTGTTGTGGAATGAAGTCTGGTGCAATCAATGTACATTTGTCACATGCATTCTACTTGAATATCTAAATAACCAACACAACCGAGGAAAAAATTGTTTTTCTCTTGCTATAGTTGCTCCAAACAAACAGTAAACAACAGTCTGTCAGTGCAGACAGAGAGTCAGGTAACATGTTGACAGTGTGCGCTGTCAGCTTGTTGTAGAGTGGATGTATGGGAAGGGAAACTTCCTTAATGGCTTCAGGGGGTAGAACTGTAGCGCAGCCTGCAATGTGATTTAGTGAAATGTCAGAGCTGTCAAACTTTGCCTCTCCCTCATATACATCCAAAGTCTTTGACAAATGTCTGTGACACCAGAGAAAAGGTTTCCACAGAATGCCATTCTGTTCAGTGACACGCTGCCAGCAGCCTCGAACGCTTGTCAAATGTAGCTGAGTCCAGGGAACATTGTGATGTCAAATAGTTTCTCAATATCAAGGGTGAGTCACCCAAAGCAGCATGAGCCACAAGCGTCAGTATTAATCAAAGGACATTTGTTAATTTATTAATGATTTTTAAACAGAATGTACAAGAGGGCAGCTTACAAAGAGGAGTTTAAATGAAGCATATACACGCAGCTTTTAATTTGTTGTTTTATTGTTTACGAGGGCAGAAACCATAATATGCAAACAAGGCTAGGGACAGAACAACAGAGATTGAGAACAACTCAAGCGTCAATGTTTCTGTTTTTAAAAAAACTGAGGAAATGTTGGTTTGTTAACAGCATAATTAGCATTATTACAATAAATAAGCATATAAAAGTGTAGTTCATGTTAAAAAAAACTGTAACTTTTACCGCAAACTAACAGAATGTGACATTCAAGTTCAGCCTTTCATGAATGATTCTGCTGAGGAACACTGTTGACTGCACCAGTTAAATTATTAATAATAATCAGTTGGTGGTAAATACAGGGATGTATGTAACAAGACTGATAAAATAAGAAACGACAAGTTTCTAGAATTAGCCCTTGTTCATTTATTATTCAGGTGAAGAAGCATATTGATCAAAAATCTTACTGTAGTTGTATAACCGGTGGTTTTCTGTGTGTTGGCCATTATTCTATAAAAGTACAGCTTGTGTAGTAGACTGTTACAACGAGCTTTATGAGCCTTAGCTAATTAGCCAGAGTTTAGTGCTGTTTATGTGATTTGAACCCCTGCTGAGTTATAATCTGACAGCGCCTAATGGTTAGTTACACATACCCATCTGGGAAGGCTCCATTGGAAACTGTTTGGAAAAGGTCAGGTACTTTGAGAAAAAAAATACTTGGCAGGTGATTGGATAAACCATCTGTCTGTCACCATCTATCGTGGACTGTTTCCAACCAATAAACCATATTACCACGTTGAGCCACTTGGTAAATCAAACTCTTACCAAAGTCAGTCGGGAGAAGAGCGAAAACAAAAAAGCCTTCAGTGTTGTTCTTTTGCTCTTCTTTTAATGAAGAAATACTCTCCTGAACTCTTAGAGCTCAGTACTTCCTCAAAGGACGCCGATCGGTCCGGTGGCCAGTCTACCGCTACACCTCCGACACTGTGTCCAGCTTGCGTTAATACATCCATGCCAGAAATGGATAATTTGAAGCCTTGCAAGATGGATTTGAGTGATAGGTGGTATTGTAATCTTGCGAATCCAGCTCCCTGTGAATTTTATCTGACATTAATACAGAAAAAGTAAAACTTAAACTTAAATTTGGTCACTCCAATTTTGACCAAGTGTATGTTATTTTATTTTTCTTTTACATATCGTGCAAAATTTACAGGTAAGGGTATTTTCCTGCATATGTTCATTTTTGCTCCACTCGTTGTAAGACAGGTGTGAGCTATAACTTTTCACCTCATCCAGCCCAAAAATCTTTGACCTTTTTCTTGTCACTCACTGAACTTCACATTGCACCACTCATTCCCACAAAAACTGTTAGTCTGTTTTTCAGAATCCATCCTTTAGTTCTGATCTTTCCCGACTGTTTCTGCCCCTTCTTGTCTGTGCTCCAGTAAAACAGGCCTAGTTACCACAGCCTGGGACCGACTGTACTTCTTCACCCAGGGAGGGAACCTCATGTGTCAGCCACGGGGGGCGGTGGCGGGGGGCATGGTGCTGGACCTGGACAACAGCTCCGTCATGGCTGTGGAGTGTGAGGACAGACGCTACTGTTTTCAGATCACATCCCCCTCAGGCAAACAGTATGTACACTCTACATTTTCAGCAATTAGGATATTATACAAACACGATAATAACGGATATATTTAATGGAATTCTCTTCATTGTTTGATGTCTGCAGGTCAATGATTCTACAAGCTGAGAGCAAAAGGGAGTATGAAGAGGTAAGTGTGAAAGAGACTGTTCAAACAGCCATGTTTGATCGTCTTTATTGATTTACATCTTCATCCCAAAGACATCTGCTGGAACAAATCGCCGTCATAGAAGAATGGAGGAGCTGTCGGGATTCATTTGTGTGGTTTTCATATTTGGTTTTGTGCTTGGACAAATCTGACTGGCCTGTCACATCTGGTATCAGTCAAGTGTTTTCAGGCGGCATGTGTCTGAGCTCGAAGAAGCCCTGATTTGGATCTCTGTGTTTCTTTCTCAGTGGATTTGCACTGTGAACAACATCTCCAGACAGATCTATCTAACTGACAACCCGGAGGTAACGCACACTCCAACACGGATTCATACCACTGCACACACATGCTGCAAGTTAGAGAACATTCCAACTAAACAAAAACCCTAGAATCAGGCTGTTTTAACTCTAAATAGAAATGCATCATAGATCATCATCATAGATTGTGGTTAGAACATTAGTCATGTAATTTAATCAAGCGGTGACGTTACTGGTTATTCAGCATTTAAACATAATTTGAGGAGTTAATTCTCTGTTTAAGAGTCATAATAAGTAAAGGCGCTGTTCCTCTCCCTCCTGTTTCTGAGTCGCACATCTGTTGTTGCCTTTGCTGCTTTTCAGGGAAAGAAAATGTTTACTTTAGAGATTCTGCAGAGACCAACAGGCCTTAGCTGTGTCTGAAAATCCTCCTTCTTTCACTTGTTTATTTTTCCTACATAAATATCACTTGGTAGTTTACTGTAGACTCGATGATAAGAGATGTCTGATAATTATCATGAAATTGTGTCACCACTGAGAGGTGTAATGTTGCATAGCTGCTTATTACATGCTTGTCAAATCGGGAGCAAAGGCACAGCGTCGCTGGGTTTTTAGTAAAGCACATGCTATCGGTTTTCCAATATTATCAGCCTATCGCAGATTTATCGGTATCAGCGTTCTCCAAAATATGCCAATATGAAAACTTTTTGGGAGGCTGGAAGAAACGCTTGGACTCATCTTTCAAATTGGTGTAATTATGTAGTTTGTCCAGCAGAGGGCAGACCATGGGGGAATATTTTCTCTTATATTTTGGGGAATTTTTGATGGAGATAAAAGCTGTGAATTAAGTGCAGTCTAGTGTTGGTGTAAGTGATATGTTTTGGCTTTAGACTTATTTGCACATTGTTTT
This sequence comes from Naso annulatus, assembly GCA_029783625.1. Classification (NCBI taxonomy): domain Eukaryota; kingdom Metazoa; phylum Chordata; class Actinopteri; order Acanthuriformes; family Acanthuridae; genus Naso; species Naso annulatus. The sequence goes on from JAPZDX010000022.1 coordinate 21,378,938, forward strand.
GGCATTGTTTTGTAATTGACCCACCTGCTGATGCAGAGATGCTGTACTGTCCCTGTTCCTTGTTGTCAGGCTGTGGCTATTCGACTCAACCAAACCGCCATCCAGGCAGTCACCCCCATCACCAGCTTTGAGAAGAGACCAGAAGGCTCGCCCAACCCCGACAGGTCAGGCATCTTGTTACTTAAGGGTTTATTCTCAACACAACGTACATCATCCACTCCTGAAGTGTTACAATGTTGAATATGAGGGCTATGCTTTATGTTTCTTTTTTTTTTATGTGATATGCTTTTGGTTTGTCAAGCTTTACATTTCTGGATATGTATGTTGAAGTGGTGCATATGATTGAACAGTGTGCTTCTGTACTCCAGTTTAAGGAGCAAAGCCAAATATTTAGCTCATTAGTTATGCAGTTTGTGTAGTTTTTGCCAAGCACCTGTTAGCATTAGCCTTGCGTCTGTCAGCACAATATCAGGTGTGCAGCTGCTAAGTGCTAATGATGTCAGTTAACGTTAAGCTAGCTGCATAGACTCTTGGGACATGTTTCAGCAAAACATTGGTAGGTTGTAGTTCTCAACCTACTAATGGAGCTTTGGTTAGCTTAATTAGGTGGCCAGCTACAGCTGCTGGCAAATCGATGCTCACCAGTGTAACTACCTTGTCAGTGGGGATCTTTCCTCATTCCGGGCATTTTAGAAAGATTTGATCATGCAATGATCTGTGCTTTTTATGAATCAATTGGCAAAGTCCTTTTCAATTGGTGGCTTAATTGATTAAAGTTCTTTCTCTCTTTCTCTCTAATCGATTGTTCCTCTTGTCCATACTGGCTATAAAAGAAACTGTTCATAATGAAATTAAAGTGTAAGTAATGGGAGATAAATCCACCTTCTATACAAGTACGCACTTTTTTCCGTTCCCTTTAAAGTATAATAGATTTTATTCCCTATTACCTACGTTGGAGTAAGGTAGAGAAAGGACCGAGGCCAGTGTGAACATGAGAAACAATTGACTCTTTGATTCGTGTATGGACACGTTAGTATTGTGCTACAATAAGAATGTGAACCTGTCTTTTAAGTTAGGTAGTTTGGTGTTTTGGGGTTTACTTGGTTTACTCCTTTTATAATTCTTCATTCTGTCTTTGTCATCATCGCAGAGCGAAGCCAGGAGGTGTACATGCTGCCAGAGGAGACTCCCAGAAGACAGGAGCTGCTCCGGAGCCAGAGGACCTGATAGCCCCTGGGACTCCCATTCAGTTTGACATTGTGCTGCCGGCCTCTGAGTTTCTGGACCAGAACAGGGCTGGTGGGAGGTGAGTGGAGGCAGGAAGTTTGTGTGGGTGCATGTAAGTGAGAGATGATGCTATTTTCTTAAGAGTTTGCATAATAGTGGGTATTGTATGATGTTCAGGAAGCTGTGTGTGTCATAATTGCTTACTGCAGGAGTGTAATTGCTTTTTTTTGCTGGTATGTTTGTGTTCCCTTCCTGAAAGACGCACAAATCCATTTGGAGAAACAGACGATGACTGTTCAACAGAAAGTGACGGTAACAATTTCCCTTTTATGAATGCAACATAATGGTGCACTCTAGCATGACCTCATTGAATGCTTCTTCCCGTACCTTTATTTTTTTCTCTTCCAAATGAGTGTACTGTGTTTCTTGTGTTTCTGTCCTTGAGTTTTTATGATGCTGAAATCTTTGTGTGTGGGTTAAGACTGCATGTTTTCCACAGACTCACTTCTGCAACAAGTATTTGTTGTGCGCTTCCTGGGTTCAATGGCAGTTCGCTGTGGCAACAATCAGGAGGTCATCTATGAGGCAATGAGGCAGGTGCTTGCTGCCCGAGCCATCCACAACATCTTCAGGACCACCGAGTCCCATCTCATGGTCACTAGCAGTAGCCTCAGGTAGGATTTTATCACATATTGATGAACTGCTGAATACTGTAACTACCACCTCTGAGGACAAAAGACAACTAAAAGAGAAAATATCAACTTCTTCAGTAATTGACCATGTTGGGTCTGTCTGTGGGCCTTTTACCATAATGCAGATGTGAAATATTCTCCCTTTAATAAAAATCCATTCCTTAGGTCATGAACCAAAGTTATGGATGGTGTCTTCATAGAGCCGCGCATATTTTTCTGGAAATCTTTTTTTGTCTTTTTGAGCTGTGGAAAAACCAGACCATCCTCTAATTGTAATAATTATCTTCCCTTTCATTGTCTGCCACACAGCCTTACAATTATTCTGCTAAGTTAGAAATAAATTAAATTTGTGAAAAATGGTCTTTGTAATAACTATCTGCAGTAACCACAGCTCTACCTTATTAAAGTCCTGTAGCCTTGCGCACTATGAAAAAAAATTGTCCTTAAAAAATACATATATTTGGCTGAAAGTGTTGTACTTACAACAGTAAAATGAATCCATCTTGTATCTAGTTTCATGTTTTGTTTTGTTTTTGTTTTTTTTGTTTTGTTTTGTTTTGGGTTTTTTTTAGAAAAATAGTATGAAGGCTTGACATGTAAAATCCAAGTGGTCTGAAAAAGAGTGTTGACATATTTGCATGGTTGTCTACAAGTCTTGAGGAGTGAAGGACCTGTAAAAAAAACAAACAAAAAAAACTTGCACTGAGGTTCATTAAGTGTTGTACATCACTGACTCGACTGAAGACTACAAAAGGAAAAAAGACCTTGAAGCAAAAGACTTCGGAGCATAAATATTTGTATCATACATGTCTTTTTTTACACCAATCTGTTTCTTGAACTGGTTGTCCACAAATATGTGATGTCAAGCTGTTGTACAAACCATGACTGATATTCAAATTTGTAGGCTGTTTCACCTCCTGTGAGCACTGTATAGCTAAATAGAAAGAGCTCCCTCACAGGAACACAAATTCAAATCCAAGGTTAAATTATTACAGCTGTGTTTTCATTTCCTTATAAAACCTTTTTTGTCTCCACAATAGGTTGATCGACCCTCAAACTCAAGTTACAAGAATAAGTGTAAGTTTGACAGAGGATCGAGCCAGTATTTGCTCGAGAATATTTTCTCTCTAATTTGAAGGTTAAGATACTAAGTTAGGTTTACTGTTATTTAACTCCCACCACATTTTAAACATCATCTTCGTCTCCTCAGTTCCAGCTCGGAGAGGTTTGCCAGTTTGCAGCGCACCAAGAGAACGGGAGGCTGATGGGATTCGTGGTTGAAGGCACAGACTGGAGTGACGGAGATGAAGAGGGAGAGCCTTCGTATAGCGCATTCGTCTTTGAGAGCAACACAGAGGGCGAAAAGGTTGATACACTGAACACTGACAGTTTTTCCAAGAAAAAAAATGTCAATTGATGCACCAGTGCACATTGAAGTGTTGAACTTTTTGTCTTTATTCGCAGATATGTTACACCATAAGCCTGGCAAAGGACATCACAGAAGCTAAAAAGGTATCATCGTGGAAACATTTGAAAATATAACTGCAAATCTATAACTAGATTTTTTTTTCTGTAGAATGTAATACAATTAATTAAGTGAGCTATTTTTAGTTGCAAGGAAATGTGGGTCACCCTCTCATGGTTATTTTCCTCCATAAGAGAGAAATCGATTAAATTTTCTGTTGGGAAACCTCTTGATGCTACTTTATTTGAATGAAACATGAATCACAGGGCCTATTTACGGTAAATTAATGCATCTTTTGTGCTTATTTCAGACAGCCTCAGACTCTGGAGCATTCTCCCAGTAGATAATAGCTCCTAAATCTTGCTTTCACTTTGGCACATTTATTATATTGTACGTAATTCTGTTAGATCCTTTTTTATTTTTCGTTCTGCCTTTTTTCAGAGTCATTTAAAGTCTCGCATTCATCCGTTCATGTGTATTTTTTATGTTTTGTTTAAAAGAAAGCCTTATCTATTGGCATGTCAGAAGTTTTATTAGATTGTTTTTGAGGCTCTATAACACTAAATCCCAGTAGTTTTTAATCGGTGGCTGAACAATAGAGAAAGATTTTAAGTGCAAACAAAATACAACCACTAGAGGGAGTTGGTCAACATTTTGCCAGCATTTTTAAGGCAACCAAGTGGGTTGTTCAGACACACAATAAAACTAACTCTTACTCAGCTGGACTTAGCAGTTCTACATTTTGTTTCTCACAAGGACCCAGAGGCTCTGGCTCAGCTGATGAAGAACATGCCTTTAACCAACGATGGCAAATTCCTGCTGCTGGAGCCTGAGACGGGTGACACAACCAACGGGGCAGGACAAGAAGATCTGGAGTCTGAGGCCTAGCCCCGGTTAGGACCAAGACAAATATTATCAAAGACCAGGGACATGATCCACTGTTTGCCAAGCAGAGAAGGCTTTCCCTGGATGAAGGTGTCATCATGAACTCCTAGCCCTGATTCTGGTACTGTAACACCCATACTAGAGAGAGCTGTTCACTTCCATTTACCCCGTGTTACTAGATTTCCAGTTTTTTGCTGTAATGAAAGCAGAGGGTGTTGTTGTTGTTTGGGGGGTGGGGGGGGGTTTCTTGGACCAAAAAGCACATCTCATGCCACCAGAACTGCTTTTCTAGAGTCAAACTGTAGCATGGGTCATTTGATATTGTTTTAACACCTCAGGCGGTGGAACTTACTTCAAAAGGGACAGTAGGTGTTGACTGTATTTCATCGTCTTCTAATATCCCCAGCTATCTAACAGAATGTGGCAGACCACCTACTTCAGTTTAGGTTTACATTGGTTTTTAGGTTTACATAGCCTGGAGTTTGTCGGTAAGTTTATTCCTCTATGTTAACTTGTATGTAGTGCTTTCATGCAGATACTTGCCGTTTTATTTCTTGTTTATTCTTATTCAAAAAGTTTTTGCACTTCCAAGGCTAATATCTGTTTAATAACTCTCAGCAGCTACAGAATGCACTAACTAAGAACTTAAAAGGATCTTAGATTTTTTAGACAACGAAGGACTTAAAAAATAGGTTAGGATCAAGTCAGTTTCGTTAACGTTTGTAATTGTTTGAAGTGATTTTTTTTTTTGTTCTTTCTGCACTCTTGCCACTATGGGGTTATACAGACATGTGAACCCGATTATCTTAAGCATTCTTGTCACTTTTTATGTTTTCCTTCACTATGTACCTGTACAATACAAGCCCTAAAGGGACAGTTTACCTCAAATCAAAAATGTATTTATTTCCTCTTAACTGTAGAGCTGCTCATCCAACTAGATTGTTTTGGTGTGAGCCTGAGCTTTGATGACACTAGCCATAGAGATGTCTGCCTTCTCTCAAATATAATGGAACTAGATGGCACTGAGCTTGTGGTGCTCGAAGCACCAAAATTACGTCTGGAAAACTCTAGAGCCAAGTCTCTCCCCTGAAATCATGACCCAGCTACTCAAAATAATTCAAAGACCTTGTTATAAGCAGTTCCATAGGCAGGGCTGTACTCTGCAGGCGACTGATTAATCACTTGATACACACTGACTAAAATCTCATCATTTGTATAGTCACTGTGTTATTTTCATAAGGAGAAAAGTGCTATGTCAATAGCCTTCCAGATTTCATCCATTATTCCCCATGGTGGGAGGGACAGATCAAAACTACCTGTAAAAAAATATTAGCTTTGACAGCTACCCTTGAAAATAAGAGGGTTTTCAAAACTTTTTTCCCACAACTAATTGATTATTTGATGTTTATGTAAGATTTTGGTCAACCAAGATTTTCATAAGTTAACTTCAGCCGTAGTTTCATGTAGAAACTATTTTTCTTCTGCCTCACTAGACCTGCCAACTTTCCGTGCAGAAAAGGAAGCACGTTAGCTCGACTAGCAACAGTGAGCTCAATAATGTTATAGCTCAGCCAGGGAGGACGCCATTTGTGTTTACATACCACGCTGATGAGCCAAGCCTCTCTCCCACGAGTGAATGAATGCTTCTTGCTGTGCAGTGATACGGTTGTCAGGTGAAGAGCAGTAAAAAAAGAAAACAGTTTCTATATGAAACTGCCACACAACAAGGCCTGTGGATTATCTTCAGCAACCAGGTTTTGATTTCTGGAAGAAGACATTCCTGTTGTTTTTCAGGGGGGGTTTTTTTGTTTGTTTTTGGTTAGTTTTGTTATTTTCCGCTTCTAGCATCACAGGGTGAGTGCCATCTAGTTACATTATTTTTAAGAGAAGGCAAAAATCTCTACGGTCCATACATCCAAAACTCATTAACTCAAACCAAAGCAACAGATGGACAAAAGCACTACAAGTAAGAGGAAAAATCTGCATTTTTGGTAAAGGTAAAATGTCCCTTTAAAAGTCTCTGTACGCAGACTGTATGTGTGGACGGTACGGGAGGTCCTCCGCGACAAGCCCAAATATTCTTTAGTAAAATCAAAGTATGTAAAGTAAGATGTGCTCTATTTCTTCAGAGCCTATGTAAATATGAACTGTCAGAGTGTGATGTATAATCAGAGATGGCTGTATGAAAAGCTTTCAGATTCAATATGCTAGGACTGAAGCGGTGCATGATTAAATAATGTTCCCTCTCAGCCCTTTTTGCAGAGTTAAACCTCGACACTGAGCACTAAGCTGTCATGCAGAAAAAAAAAAAGAAATGTTGCAGTAAAGCATGAAGGCGGACCACAGAGGGGTATGATGTACTCATTAAAAGCAAAGGGCTGTTTGCTCGTACATATTAAAACTAATCAGATCGTAAAAACTGAAGGGTAAAGCAATTGATCCGTGAATTTCTGCCTTCCCACTGGATCCAAGTGCAGTTTTATTCCATTGCAGCCCATTCGAGCCGTAACACTAATCTCAATAGACAGTGGACACCCATGGTGCACTGTGTGAATGTGACATATTTTGTACTGTGTCATACAGACGAGGTCAAACCCACTGACTTGACGTTGATCGTGAAAGTTGCGTTGTGTTATCCAGTGCGTTCGCTTGTCTGCTTGCTTTTTCTACTTTACATCAGAGCTCTTGGCAGAAACACGTATTAATCAAGAATATAGAGTCTGGATATTTCATTAAGTAGTGCCTGCCCTACTGGTGAAATATTATGAATATGTTTGATTGCTCATAGTGACACTTCTCGTTGTAATCAAAGGAATTAAAGAAATTGTTTGCCATTCGAGAAAATGTACTTGTTTGCTGTCTGTTGGAGAGTTACATGAGAAGAACATACCACATCCATCTGTTGAATATGAACCTACAGCCAGCAGCCAGTTAGCTTAGCACAAAGAGTGGGAACAGGCAAAGAGCTATCCTGCATCTGTCGAGG
>JAPZDX010000022.1:21414866-21431491 GCA_029783625.1 Naso annulatus
AAAAAAGGTATGCTCAAACAAAGATGAATCCACCAATTTGGGATTAATAAATCAGTAGCCCAACTTTCACCAAACTTCACTTATAAAGAATAAGAGCCCAGAGCTGAGAGAGAGCTGTAGGCTACTGTATTTACCCTACTGAAAGGGATTTTCGCGATTTTCATTTTTTAACATCATTCAAACAAATTAATTTGAATTTCGATTTGAAAACAATACATCATCCAGCTCTAACTGATTCTTTTTCTTCTATATTTGTTAATAAAAGTCACTTATCAAGCAAATCTGATAACTGTTGATCTGACAAAACAAAAAAGTGATCATATCACCTTGTACTCTCTTGTTGGATATTTTTCACCATTTTCTAACATCAGACAGATTGATTTATTTGTTGCTGTGTGACTGTTCTTTGACTGGATGTCCCTCGGTAAGATTTTATCTGAAAACAAAATGACAGGTCACTTACCAGCCAACAGACTCCCAGCAGCGCCGCCTTCCAGGCTCAAACGTGCGGAGAGCCTCCCATATATCGATGTCTGGAATGGGGCTGGGCTCTGACTGAGACTCTGGGGTCAGATTGGAAGCTGACTGGAAGCCCTCATCCTCAGACTGATCTAAACTGGAAGGAACCTGCACAGACAACAGTGAAGCCTGATTATACCACTACAAAGCACTGGGGTTTAAACCTAAATCAAACACAAATATGGTCCCACCAGTGTGTTAAAATGGAATGACCTGGGTAAATGACAGAACAACTCAAACTGAGCATGTATTAGCTTCGACACTAGAAAACGACACAGTGTCATACCCTTATAGCAAGCCCAGTTACATCAATGTTACTTGGGACAGGAGGCAGGTCCAGTCTAATGTCCATGTCTGAGGTGCGAGTGTGCTGCAGTGCCCCAAACAGCGTCAGCCTGGTCTCCCTCTCAAATCTTTCTTCTGCTTCCAATTTAGTCCTCAAAGCCAGCAGTCCTGTGCCTGGAGGGGCATCCATCAACCTCTGAGTTCCACACAAACTCTCCAAAGTCCCCCATTCCTCCCCACACACAAGACCCCATGCCCGGGCCTCTAGCCTCTGCAGCTCCTCGCTCTGGTAGCCCCAGGGTCGAGGCCTCCGCAGCACTGGCCTCTCCCGTCTCATGTAGTCCCTGTTAAAAGAGGTTGGGGGAGGAGGTGCCGAGCCAGCTAGTTGCACCAGGAGCTCCAGGACTGCGTCTACTTCCTTCAGGCCAGAGGATTCTCCCTCTGGCAGCATCCCCAGCTGCTCCTCCAACCTCTCTGCTTCCTCTCTGCATCCTGCCACCCGCAAGTCAAAACATATCATCAAGACTTTGTTTCTTGGTGGTGTATTAGCTGTGGCACTCAGTACTGAGGTAGACCCTTTGGTGCTATCTTGAAATAGCTTGGACAGCAGGGCACCGTAGGCTCGCCTCTTGAGAGTTTTGCGGAAAGCTTCTCTCGACACTCCTCCCAGGGCTCGGCGTTTCCATGACACCCCTGACAGGCTGGCGTCACACAGGGCACCCAGCAGCTCAGTGATGCTGCTGCTGTTGCACCTGGGCTTCATGGGGTTGCTGGGGCTCTGGTACATGGTGGCACTGTTGCCTCAACCTGTCTGAGTCAAACAAAATGGGGTTAAACGGCATAGTTCCATTTGTCGTAATCCAACAAGACACCGGGGTGTACGGCTATCAGTAAAATCATAGTGACTTCACATTAACCGTCTGGCTAACATTAGATTATGGGCAGTTTTAGAACTCAGACATTCACATTCCAACCACAATTTCTACGACACACTTTTCCTTTTACCAATAGTTTTGGTAAACGACAAGTAACATCGTTAACTAGACAGTAAATAGCACCAAGGACAGCTAACGACAACTTGCTAACCCAACTGACATTTAGCTATCTTAGCTTTTTGCTGTCCATCTAGTCCAACCCACTTCCGCTTGTAACCAAAACGATTCCTTTTGATTGACTTACCCTCTTGAGACTGTTTGTTTTCCGTTGATTCACACAGTTTCAATCTTGCACATATTCCAAGAGTCTCCATTGGTGCATGCTAACGTTTGTTATTAGCAAGCCCTGACCCATAAACTGGCTGTCCTGCTCGGCTTAACTGGCAAGCATACAGAACTCGCTGGGTGGGTCCTCCGTACAGCTTCCAAATGTCTTAAGTATTCAGTAGTTTCTTATTCCAGCATATTTGGGCCAGTTACTATGCAGTAATATTGTTGTCGCTAGCTCACTGCTAGCTAGTCGCTTCATTCATCTTCCACCATCTGCGTGCCGCGGGACTACAACAAAATTGCAATTTGCCCCTTTTTAATGTAATTGGAGGAAAGAAAGTTCGTCCTCTGCTGATTGGCTGAGGCTGTTGTAGAGGCCACGCTGATTGGTTCCTCTGGTTCGTCAATCACAAGATGCTAAAGCTATCATTTGCCACCGCGCTTTGCTGCATTCAGGTGACATGGGAAAAATGTGAATACCAGGTTCCTCCTGTTTGTGCAAGTTTGAAGCACAGCACTACCTTACATCATTAAGGGACGTATTGATTTCAAATTAAATTTAGAAACAAGCATTTTAAGAATTTGAAGAACCTAACTGCCATACGAGGATATTTTGTTACGTCACTTGCACGGTCTTTATGGTCAACATTGCTCGTTTTGGGGGATACAAAATTAAATGTATTACTCTCTAAATTAAGCTGTAATGCAAAACAGTCACCATAAACAAACCAATATACAAATCTCTGTATGAATTACTTTCAAGTGCTGTCCAGAAATTTCTCTCACATGGGAGTAATGAAACAGACACAAGCCTTGGCTACTTTTACCATTCTGGACTCGCCCAGCACATGCTGGTTTATCTGATTACAGGCAGGTAGGTACACATTTTGAATTTTATCCCGAGGAAATCCTGCTCATTTTTCACCCGACTTTGAAATGGTAATTGATAAATGTTTCTTCTGTCAGTACCAACTGCCCCCTCCAAGCATGAATCAAATGCATGTGGACAAAACCTGTTGTCCTTGTTCTTTGCAAATATGCATCATAATGTTCAGTCTATGCTAAAATGTGACAAATTGGTATTTTGAAGCTAATTGTGAATTTTGTCCTCCCTTCTCTTGTTCTGGAACTGTTTAAGAGAGATCTTTTTCAAGGTCATTATTGACAAAATTGTTACAGAATACAGTTTCTCTTCCACTGTACTAAGTGGTGTATTGGTGCCTTGGAGAAGCGGTTATACTCTTAATTTAAGCCCCAATTTTTTATTTTTTTATTTGTTTTTTTTTTTAAGCAGCCCATCCAACAAAGAATAGGCGCCATTTTTAAACAGTGATGTGTTATAAGCAGTGGCCTTTAGACTACTCTTGTACATTTAGTTCAACCAAAAATGGGACAGTAGAGGACCTGTTTGCACATTGTCACTTAACTTCTGCTGTTTGACTTCAGGGGGTAAGGAGGTTTATAATGAAATTTGCATAAGCCACAGAAGAGTTGCAGATTTTGCAATCAATACTTGCCAACAGTCAGACTATAGGCTGAGACAACAACATTGACTTATTCCCAAGTCCTTTGTCCATCTGCACCCTTGCAAGTAGTCCATGGGCAGGTAATTTCTTTTGTTGGAATCTCATTATCATGTCTCTTGGAACAGCTGATTTGCAACACATACGATCAGAGGGGATTTAGAAGTGGGTAAACTCAATGCAAACAGAGAAATAAGAGGGTATACTCTGTATACCTGCGTATACCCTGCATGACACCACTGAGTGTACCTTTACAAATGAGTACTGTGAAAAAAAGTGAACCTATCCTTTAAATATACTGTAACCTTCCATAGTAAAGGCATCATGACAAAACATCAACACAACTTGCTGTTCCTTTATGATTTTAATTGATATAAGTAGCCTAGTAGGCATTCTCGGGCTGTGGATTTTTTACTCTATTAAATCCCCAAGCACCATTTCCTTTGGGATTACTTCATTTATTAGAGTAATGGTGGATGTGTGCATATATGTACCCATAAACTGTATATGAACAGTTCATCACATAGGACATTTAAGTTAAGCAGCAGACAAACTGCATGTTGAAAATGAGCTTGAAATTACCCCAGAGACAACTGTCCTTAAAAATTATGGGCTACAAAACCACTTAAACATTTTCTTTTGACACTTCAGATCATTCGGCACATTCAGGCATTATGAATGTCACTTCTGTTTTCATAAATGTGGCACCAGCATATATTGTGAGTGTAAACTGAATGCTGTAAATTTGTTTGTCTATGGTTATTGCTGTGCACAGTATTCTTTAAAACAATAGCTGGATCTCATTGCCACAGTAAATAAATACGTATACTATGCTAAAGAAAGTAGACAGCAGATTAATAATGGAGGCAATTTTTATTGCACTGCAAGTTACTTAGCCTACTTACTATGGCTGTTGCCAAAGTGCAGATATATTGTCTTACAAAGCCAGATAATAACTGCACACCGACAGGATTTTCTATCATTTTAATACTTGGGGTTCTGTATATTCAGCTTGTAACTCTGCACCTCCCAGAGAACAGTTTTCTTCAGACATGTCGGTCGGCTCTCTTTCTCCTCCCAGCCCATTAAACTCAGCTGAGAGACTGCACTGCAGCTGATTTAACTGTCTGCTGATATAGTCTGAGTCGCTCTGGTTTGCAGAACTTTAAATTCAATTCACTCCTAAATGCAAGCTCCCCTCACAGGATATTTTAATTTGCTCTCAGGTGATGGCTGAGCCTAGTGAGCCCTTGAATCAGTTGTTGTTAGAATTTAAATTATTCATCAGAACAACTGTTTAAAATGACACCACACCGTCATTGTTTTTATTTCCACCAAGTACTCCACCTCCTCTTCCCCTTAGGCAGGAGAAATCAAAGCCAAATCCCATTAGAAGGCCTGAAACATGTGGAAGTGAAATGCAACCTGCTGGTAAACACAAGCATCTACTGCTGAAGGAGAGGCTGACTGCTGTGTGCGAAGCATCCCAGGCAGGAGAACAGAAGCCAGCAACATGCAGATTTTAACCCAATTTCCTTTAAGAAACCCTGCAAAGAGGCTGACTTAAAATAATCATTTTCAGGGTGCAGCATCATTGATTTCTAAGCATCAAAAGGCACGGTTATTAATAAATCTCATCACAAGTGCACTGCATGACTAATGTTACACCCCAAAATGATGTAAACTGCGTGTCTTAATAGAAATATAAAGTACAGTATTGGCTTTGATTTTACACCAGTGATCAAGGATAAAATATAAAGTGTAAAAGATGCACTGCTTGTGATAATCAACTGTAATCACTCCTGCTTCTGCAGCAGCCCTTGAAGATGCTCTATCTGTTGCTGCATCAATGATCTGCTCAGTTAAAAGATGGCCTGCGCAGGCCTCTGGTCTGTCTTTGATATCCCCACCCCTGCGTCGGGGTTTGTTAAGTAGTAAGATGAGGCAATTTTGCCTTTCATCTTTCTTTTTTCCAATTTCATTCTTAGCTGTCACTACTTAATTAATGTTTTTCGCAGCAATTTTTCAACCTTCACTGCCGATGACAGATATGCTGTGCCGCTATTTACATTATCAACTCGTTTCACGCAGCCAGACCTCAGCGTCTCGTCTGGATTCTGAGCTGTGTGACAGAAACCTGATGTGGCATTTGGGTAAAAGGCATCAGCGATCATAGGGTGTGCTGCACAAGAGGACAGATGATATCATGAAAGTCGTTTGGTGTCGTTATGTGCACGAATATCTGAAGAAAGCTGTCATGTTCAAGCACTTGGCCTTTGCAAAGTGATTGGTTGGTTGAACAGGAGATAATTTACGTAAATCCACCCATTACTCCGGTGTGTGTGTGTAAGCTCTTCAGTGCATCTAAGGGTAATGTAATGAGCTGAATAAATATCAAGACTTAGAACAAAGATTCAGTTCATTTCAACAAAAAATTGGCAACCTGTGGCAGCTACTCTATTACCCAAGGTGATTGTAACTCATGCAATATGCATTGGAGGTGAGTGTTCAATTGGAGCAAATCAATAGGCTATTCTGAAAGTGAAAGAAACACAGCAGATATGAAGGGCGTATATGTCTCTGAGTTTATTTACGGAGGAGTGTATGATGAAACCTGCGGGTAACTGCTCCGTCCACACACAACTTTGTAAAATTAAGTTCATCCAGTACAACATCGAGAATCTTCTGAGCTGCCTTGGATGGGGAGGAAAACGTTGGCTTCCATTAATGGTCCTGTATTGAAAATGGAGTGTCCCAGTTTGTTTTATCATTACAGCACATTCACAAGTTTCAAAATGGAAAAAAAGTCTCGACAACTGCACAAACAGTTTTTTTTTCCTGTTTTTTTTTCTTTTTTTCTTTTTTGTCCAGGACTCAATGCATAGGATTATACAGTTAGAATACAGTATTTCAACATGTTTTACAAAGATTTATATGGTATAGGAAACAAGAAATAAAAATAATAACTGCACAGCAGTAAGAAAGGTCATTTGTCGAGTATAGATAGTCATTTATCCTACACACTGTGAAATAGCGTAGAAACACAGGGCAAAAAAAAATGATAACACCATTGGAACAATTTTGCGTTATATTCAATCTACATAAGAATACCCTTTTTGATCTCAGACTAATTTCGGAATGCCAGACATTTTCAAGGTAAACCCAAACCACATTGGCCACTGTTTTACATTTATTCAATTTGGCTGTTTGCCTTAGCCATCAAAATCCTACTAAGCACACGCCACAGACACCCAAAGGAAATGCACACGTCACAACTGCAACCTTAACGGAAAATCATACTGAATGTCTTCAGCCTATTGGCACGCAAACGGCTGCAGCAGGGCATCTAGCATTTTGAGACAGCACACATACAGTAATATCACGAGTCCAAATACATTGCTGTGTCTATAGCACTATCGTCATCATGATCACCTAGGTTACCAATAGAATAATTTAGAAAGAATATATATGGATCATCCTATTTAATAAGGCACATTTTTGGTTAAAGAAAGGCTCTGAAAGAAGCTTCTTGCATCAACTCTGTCAGTGAGAGAGGAGTCAGCAGTAAACAACGGCGGAGACAAGGATAGAGTCTGCAGTCGGCATGCAATTAAGATCAAAAGCCTCCCCTGCTGATTCCATTATACAGAATGCCACTCTGCACTGCGCTGAGTGGGCAGTGCCAAGTGCTGTTGGTCGGGATGCCAGGGTGCCATGCTAAGATGGCAGGGAGTCAGGCAGGCTCGAGGTCTGTGCAAACCTCTCTCTAGCCAAGGCAGGAATCGTTAACATTCTGGGGTCTCTAGAGCTCGTTAAGCTCTGTCAACTACAAACATCCATGATCAGATACAGGGAGCACAATTAAATTATCCATCAGAAGAAAAAAAAAAAAAAACCCTATAATTTAGGGATGAAATGTGGTTGGCATTTAATGGCCCAAGAAATATCAAACCCTTGCTCCTACCCTGTTGCGCCTCAGCTCTGACACTGACATATCAACATTTCAGTTTAACAATTATGCACATGATTTGATTGATCCCAACCTAATCAACATCATACAAAGGCTGAAACCACTTTCATTGGTTCAAACATGCCATTTAACTATCAACCGCGTCTCTGGCAGGTAATTAACATCAGCAATAGGCTATTTCATAGCTTTAGAGGCAGAATGCTTGATGATTATTTGGAACATTACAAAGGTAATAATAAAATAACTAGCACTAAAAATCATGAACACTAACGATGCATGAATCAATTTGGAAATATCTCTAACATATTGCTGAACTGCTACTGTATGTGAATACATTTAGTGAGCTAATGTGGCCGTTTATCCTGGCGCATGTTATTCTGACATTATTGCAGGGCTAATACAAATGACATGGCTTCATGGCAAGACAAAGTTGCTTCTTGCAGACAAACAAAAGTATAATAGTGAAGAATAATATTTGAAAACAGTCATCAACTGAAATGTTCTTTTTGAAATGTCCTTCTGTGCTTTATTTTGAGTGGAATGTATCATGGCACTGTACAATAAAGGGAGACAGACTGTGCTATTATTGACTTCCACAAGCACAAATGGCAATCCAGCATGAAGCACATTTTTAAATCAAAAGCAAAGAGTTTAACTCAAACTACTGGTGACCCGTCAGTCATGTGAGCCTGTACATTGCTAGATTAACCAGTGTCCTTGTGAGGACCCTTTGGTCTCTGTCAAAAAGCTCTGTGAGAGCGCAGGCTCCAGTGTGTCGCTGGGGACGGGGGATTAAAACGACAGAAAGCAGGCGTCCATTCGCCCTCACGCCTGACAGTAGGCATCCTGTGTGCGCGCACACATTCCCACACATTCACACGCACTCACGTTCAGCAACGCACACTCTTGTTCACATGTTGTACTCCACGCAGACATCTACGCACACACAGGCTAATAAAAACACTATGCGCACCACAAGGTGATCCATTTAAAAAGATAAGTTTTTTTTCTTATAAAGCTTTCCGCATAAAGACTGCACGATAAAAAAAATATATAATACAATTCTTAAAACCTTTTCTACACAGAAAGAAATTGAACATCTGATTATCTCCTGTGCCAGTGCTCCACAGAGGGGCTTACTTCTCGGAAAGAGGTCTACCGCGCTGCATTGTGGGAGCAATATTCAGTGAAGCATGAGTGAGCGCGCAGACCTTTAAGGTTTGGCAAGTTAGCTTTAAGGCGTACCTATGACAGCGGAACCCATCATTTTCTTCCCCTTTTCGCTCTCCATCTGCACTTCATTAGTCCCTGCTACTCCGCAGTACAAATAAAAATAGTCCCAGGGCAAGGTTGTACAATATACACACCCACAGGAGTCCATTCTCACCTTTCCTTATTTCCCTATTTTGCTCTCTGAAAGAAGAAATAAGCCCCTGTAGTCACTGGCAGTATCCTAGCATTCCCCTCCCTCCCTTCCTCCACTTGGCGGGTTAGAGATCAGTCACTTTGTTTTCCAGGGCGGCTGCTATCTGCTGGAGCCGCAGGGTCAGCTGTTTACTCTGGGCAGCTGGGTCCTCGTCTAGGGATGTGATGATCTGAAAGAGCAATGGAATAAGAGAGGGACATTATTGGAGGAGAATGGAAGAGAAGTCAGAAATAATAAATTTAGACAAAGAAGAGGAGGAATTGGGCATCAGAGGGCAAAATAGGAATGTCGGAAACACGAGGAAACAAGCACAGGGAAGAGGGATGGAGAATAACAGGGCAAAGAGGAATAAAAAGGGCGGAGAGAGGGAGGAGAGGATGGTGTTATTTGACATCGACAGTTACGTCATATAAGCTGTTATTGTTTGCGAGCCCCACTTAGGGGAGACTGACAGCCCCATTTGTTTATCCAACTTGTTCATTAGGTTTTGTTTATCCCCTTTTCGTGACCTCAAGTGGCAACACACAATGGACGCTTAAAAATCAATTCCCAGAGCAATTTTCCAATTCACATCCCACAGAAATGCTTTTAATTAAAATTTCATACAATCACTCTTCTGGCATATCAAGAGTAAGGAGAGAAATAAGCAAAAGCAATAATATAGTGGGCAGTAGTGCATTCAGCGGAATAGCCTCCTCTGGGTGCGATAGGAACGAGAAGGGCCTCTTACCCCATCATAGTATTTGCTGGCGTACTGGTAAAGCTGATGGAGAGCCACTTGTGTGTTCAGTTTGTCTGTGTGAGACTGGAGCAGATACAGGACAATTTAGAGGTTAAAAAGACAATGTAACTCAATTATAAATGTGCAGAGAGTTGAATAAGCAATGTACAGCACTTTTTGTTTCCAGGTTTAAAAAAAAAAACTTCACATGCTGTTATTATTACTAATTAAACATTGAAGTTATGACTGAAAGATTTTCATGAAATAAAATAAGACTTTTGGATCTATTTCACAGCAACAGCCATTCAATGTGGTTACATTTGGAAATTACCTTTCTGTGTAGTAGTTTTCATTTGTTAAGGACAAAGCTGTCATTCCTGCATTTGATGTAAATTTCCTATCTTTGCACAAGGGATAAACAGGAAACTATGCATGCATTATGTAATCCAATTTCCCCATTCACTCTCCTACATCTGTAATAAGAGCTTTATTAATTTAATGCTGATGCAAACTGATCTTCCGAATACTCTGAATTTCTGACTCTGATGTTGCAGGGAAGCCTAAAACAACAATGACCAGGCACTCTAGCAAAGTCTTTCATCCAGATTTAAAACAGTTTTTACCCAAATTAGGACAATTTGTCTCTTCAGTGGAGCAGAAGCTTTAACAGATATTTAAAGCAATAGCTCAATGCAAAATTCTGTTTTGTTTATCAATTACTCGCTCTTAGATGTCTGAATTGAAGATTTTTTTTTCCATCCAGCATTCCTCCACAGTAAAAGGTGATTCCAAAATTGCGAGCGACTCACTTTCACCGGCAGCCTACAGACATACACTTTTCAAAGCATCAAAACCATCTTAAAAACATCCATCCAAAACTCTCAACAGCTTTTTGTGCTATAATCCAAATCTTTATGGTGTTGCATGTTCAATACTTTCAAAACACACTAGAGGTGCTTTTAATGCCAGGCAAGCAACACAGAGCATTGAACCAGATGCGTTTGATTTAATAGCTTTCTAGCCAAAATAACAGTGTTTTGGAAGTATTGAGTGAACAACACGACAAAGAAGACATGGATTATACCACACGAAGCTTTTGAGATTTTTGGATGGACGTTTTTGGATAGTTTTGATGCCTTTTAAAGTGTATCTCCATATGCTGCCAGCAAAAGTGAGCACACACTTTCAGAATTACCCCTATACCTAGGAGGAATGCTGGACAGAAAAAAAAAATCTCCAATTCAAAACATCTAAGGCCGAGTAACTGATATACAAAACATGATTTTGCAATGAACTTCAACTCCGATACTTCATGTAAAGTATGATTGATTTGCAGAGTCTGTTTCCATTGCACTTTTCTTTCATACACCAACTTCTCCACCTCAGTAAAGTTTCAATACTGAAGTTGTTCGCAAACTTCAGGCATTTTCACCAAGCTTCTTTTATACACATTACACAAGTGAATGCAAACAGACTTAATGAGCTGCTGGATGAAGAGTTGCAGGCAACGGGCTGCACACCTCCTCAGCAAGATAACCACCTCCTGTTGTGCCCTGTTGTCGAGTGGGAAGGTACTCGATTCATTGCGTGATGGAAAAGGAACAATTTTGACAGATTTCTTCATTAAACACAAGTTTGTTTGACTGCACTGCAAACATACCCCAGTTGTTTGTCTGCTGTATTTCCAACAAGGTAACTGCAAAGGGATTGTTTGCTGTAGACTTAAATCTCACCCCCTGTTACCACGGTAACCACAGGTGTTGCAAAAATCCACAAGGACAGAAAATCTTTAAGGATTATAACTTTAATGGCAAGGTAATCTAAATGGCACGGAAGATGACTGCTGTGTTTCTCACCCGTGACACTTCTGCCAGATGAGTGTTCATGTCCTGGTCACTGACGGGGACCATCTGCCTGATGCCCTTGTAGTAACTGCGCGCACGCACACACACACACACACACAAACACAGAGCAGACACAGAGGAGATGAGAGGCGATAACCAACAGTTACCTTCAAATGTTTCACTAGAGGGTTTTTAAACTGAGACTGAAAGAATACTGGAAAAAGCAGATAAGACTCACTCATCCACCATCTTCTTATAGGTGGAGATCTCCTTTGCATAGAGTAGTTTGTTACTTGGAGAGTCCTGGAGATAAGAAGTGGACACAACAGTAAAAACAATGGCACTTTACATTGATTGACCTTTACCATTCCTCTCCTCGCTCCTTTTTATTTCTCATGTAATCCACTTTGTTCTAATCTTCTCCTCCATCTTCATTCTTGCTCTTTCACCTCAACCCCCGCTCCTCCTCCGCCTCCTTCAAGTTTCCACTCACCCGGCTGAGTTTGTGCTCGCTCTTGGTGCAGGCGTCCATGAAGGTCTGGGCGATGACAGAGAGTGACGCATCCACCACTTCAGACACGTGGACGTCAAAGATGAAGTGGGGATTCTTGAGGATGTTTACCCAGAAGCGCAGAGGAAGGCTGTGAGGGGAAAAAGGGCGAGAAATCCATCTATCATGGGGGAAAATCACTTCAACCACATTACACCTATGAATTCATGGGTCAGGAGGGCTTTTAATGTGTAAGAGCACTTGCCTGAGGTGCCATCAAGTGCAGTTAATGAGAATAACAGGGCCGGAGAGAAGCTTATGTTGTAGGTGTCAGTTTATTCAGAGCAGTACCTTTGACTGTCACTTGATATTACTATTTCATATTATACTGACCTCTGAGAATCATTGCTGTTCAAAGCAAATTAAACGAGAAAGAGAAAAAAATTAATTTAACAAAAGAATAAGAGGGACAGTCAATGATGCTTGTCCACTCAAACAAGGAGTTATTAGAAATGCTAAAGTAACACCAAAACAAGTTCCCGACTCCAGAATGAAATGCTTGAATACTCTCGCTAATTTCCCTTCTGAGCAGGGGAACACGCTCTCGAAACACTTCTTTCCAAGCTTGTGAATTCAAAAGAAACGTACAGTAGTTTCCAAAAAACCTTTTCCCTCCCTGATTGGTGAAATGCCCCACCATCTGAGACAAGAAAAGCACACTGTGGAAAATTCATACTGGTTTGGAAACATCTCCGGGGGAAGGCTGCAGCGAGAATACAATGCAAGCATAAAAATAGCAATGTTGCTATAATCACAGAATTAAATTAGCCTGGGACGTAATTACCATGTTTGTTTGTTGTTGTGCCTCATACACGCATTCATATTTAATACATGGCCCCTTAGTTGATTTGATAAACAGAACGGGTGGATGCAGAATGTGGTGGGGAGTGTGGTAAGTAATTAAATCGCTCATCTCCTGTCCTTGTGTGGCTGCTCTCTTGCCAGCCTTACGTCAATCACTGACATCTACATGCAACACATCGTCTTGTATGCTCGAGCCTTAGCCGACGTGACACTAATTTATGCACTTAAATGTCACATGGGAACAGGGGAATGGCGAATGCAAACTAAGAGAGCTGAAACTGTGCATTTGTAGTCAGCTCTTTCTTGGATTTTATTTCTTTGAGAGTTACTGTACCTCAGGCAGCAGGATTATAGTCAGAGAGTCAGTACAAATATTACTTGATTATTTTCATAATCATAGTTACTTTTCAGATAAAAGTCCCTACGAGGAGCTTTTAACTGGCTTTGAGCAGTCTGAATTCTGTACTGATGTCTCACTTCTTACCTACATCCGCAAATAAAACCATTGGCGACAAGATTGGAGATTACTATCCTGTCTTTTATTAGGCCTTTGCCCATTCTGCTCGGTCAGTGGAAACACTATGAAAGTCGTACGGCACACAAACCAGAAGAAACAATTTGTTGTTCATGAGCATGATCGATCTGCTGTTCTCTTTTTTACTATCTAAGATGGGAGCAGGAGGATATGTGTCTTTAGATAGTTTCAATATTTCAAAACAAATACTGGCGCTAGACAACATCTTTATGACAGTAAGCAGTTGCGCTTTTGTCCGCAGGCACTGCTATAATCAACAAATAATAGAAAGTGCCTTGGAGGAGCCGCAAGATTTTGAATTAACAAACAGTTCATAAGCGTATAAAATACAAAAAAATATTAAACCTTCAGTTCTCAGTCTTTTTGGTTTCATTTATACAAGTGTTGGAGGCCCAAAGACAAAAAAGCAAATAAATTACATATGACATAGCAGAGTATTTTACATATCGGTACTTAAAAACTTGTCTGAAAGGGAAGTTTATGTGGAAAATGATCTTTAGTCAAAAAAAAACAAAACAAAAAAAGACAACTTTATTTTCTCTTCTTTTCTACCCCATCGATCACCTCACAACCCCTCAGATCCAAATGAAACTTCAGTGTAAGCAGGTGTGCAGCACTTTTACCTATTAGTTTTCCAGATATGGATGGTCTCCTCATCCACGTTGTTGTGCTTCTGCGCTTGCTCATCCAGAAAGTCAAAGAAATATTTGACAGCTGGTGGCACCACAGCCCCGGAGCACAGCACGCTGCGGAAGAAGTCATCCACAAACTGCTGCAGCGTTCCCTGAAAGGGGCCACAAATAATGTGAGACAGGGCAGAGACAGAGAGCTGAGCCAGAAATATCGAAGCCGCGAGACAAAGCTATTTGCAGTTAGAGTGTAGATATTCAGGGGAGAGTATTTAAGCATTTTCTGCTCTATCTAAGCCTAAAAGCTATAATTTAAAGTAGGCTTTTCAACCGAAAAGCATTCTGAGAAAATCAAAATTCAATCTTCCAAATGTCATTAAAATTGGATATCTACTTAACAAATGTCTGACTGATGATATAATTCCGTCTTCGTACCTTGACAGAAAGGAGTCGTGTCAAATAGATCTCTGTAATGGCTTTGGTCATCGACTTGTCCTTAATGCTTCCTCGTTTAGATTTGATCTCATCCAGCTCGTCCGCCGGCCTCACCAAGTGAAACACCTTGTCATCTTCCAGCAGAGCGTTCCCTATCAAAGGAAAAAAACAACACATAAACTTTCTTCTAATAGTTCTACTCCTTATTTATTCATGCACACTCTCACAGAACATATTCAGATGATGAAAAGGGAGGGTGTTTGTCAAACGTATTTGAATGCAGAGAGAATATCCAAGTAGAAATGCTAAACAATCAGCTACTCTGCAATGCACATAGAAAGGCAGAAGATTAAAGGGCATATCATTCCGGCATAATCTAAAATGTGATATACATAAAGCGGCTTGTATTAGCATGTTAAATTAGAGCGGCAGTGTTGACAAAAGCCCTGAGGAAAAGAAACAAAGGCATGCATTTTATTTTCAAGCATACACCTGGGGCCTATTCCAGAAAGTGGGTTTAATGAGACCTCTTGAGTTGTTAAGCCCGGGATGAGGGGAACTGTTTTCCTTTCAAGAAAGTGAAGTAACTTTAACTCACACTCAGACTTAATCCAACTAATTCTGATCAGCAGCTTTGGAACCAAAAACGGACATTTCTATAACAAGGATTTAGGTGTTTTCTGACTAGAGGAACCATTTCATGGAGCCCATCATTTTATTGCAACTGCACCGCAGGAACCAACGATTGTAGCTCTTAGAAAAACGTTTTGGGAAACTTTTTTAGCTTTAACTCCAGAGTAGGTTCTTCTGCAGCATCTGAAGAACTACAGTGTTCAAGTGTATGCTGATTGGTCAAAATCAGGAGCCGGCACCAGCAACCACCATTTTTAAAACCTGGCAGCTGTGTAAATAATACGACACAAAACACAAGAGCTTGTAATGAGAATGTCCTCCGTCTTGTTGTTGTTGTCATTTAATCTTCTCTGAGATTCAATGAAGTTCAGCAAGTGGATTCATGGTACATTAATCATTAGACGAAAGAGCTGAGCAGTAATGCAGTAGCCTTCATTTGTTGTTGTTAGTATAACAACTGCCGACTGGCTTACGTCGCTTCAGGGGGTTCCTATTGGCGGTGTGAATCCCAACAGAAAAAAGCCCTTAAATGTGCTTAGTTCCCCAGAAACGCCCCAGTGGGCGATTCCTCTCAGGGAGTTCCTCTAACTGCTTGGTCTGAAAATGCCTTTTGTCAGCTCAGAGTTCAGCTTTATGCTTGCTTTCTGAAACCGGTCCTGACCTATGCTTGTTCGGGTTTAACAACTGTGCGCATATATGTGCACGGTATGTGTGTATTCAGAGACACGTACGCTCTTCGTGGTTCTCCTGGTTCTGGTCGTAGCTCTGCTGAGGGTGAAGCACTCTCGACAACACAAGCGTGGCGTTATCTCGCACCTGGAAGGCACAAAGCAGTCTTTTGTTAAACAGAAAACACAGACAACAAAACATACCGGCTTCACACATCTTGAATTTCATTGGTACTGTGACTGAGGTCAGCAGCGTCTTTTAGTGCCCCAGAACTAATTCATAATCAATGTGATTGAGTGCAGAGCAACAGTGGGTCTTTATTGGGGTATTTACAGGCCATTTTCTTTGGCGTCAACCCTTTATTGACCCCACAAATACTGTGATTAGCACTACTCTGGCGCAGCCGATGAATCTATGGCAGCAAGGCAGTCCTCGAAGAACACTGCACGTTATCGGTGGGTAAGTTGAAAGGAGCACTTTTAAATGGGGGGATTTAAGTGGCCAAAAGGCAGGTCAGGTAAGGGATGTTTGTGAGTGACCTTTATTTTCTGAGGATCAATACAGTGCCAAGAAGATTTAGTGGCTTTCTGTCGCCATTGAGAGCTGACAAGAGCAAACCAATACAGGGTGCTTGTACAGCCTGGTGATGAGAAAGTAAAAACTGTTGGCAAGTTTTTAAATTGATGAAAGTAAAGAGTGAAGGGAAATGGCTGAACAGTGCTTTCATCTGTGTTTGATTTACGCACACAAATGGGTTTAACTTTGTATGTACCTTTTTTTTTTTTTTAATAAATTCTCCATCTTGCCCACATACACTCAAAAAACAAGAGCTCACATGTTCCATAATGCTTTAAAAACCTGCAATTACTGATGTTTT
>JAPZDX010000022.1:21465861-21478541 GCA_029783625.1 Naso annulatus
CTTTCTGTAACATTTATTAAATATAGACAAAATGTGAATTTATAGATATCTCATAGATAAAGCTATTGTGGGAAAAATATGTTAAGCTTTTGTAACCTATGTGGCCAATGTTGACAAAGGACAATAACATGTAGTAACACTGGTATAGTATATTGGTATATAATATGGTATATTTACTGATAATGTTTAATCTACAAAGCAAACCCATATTTGTAATGACGCATTTACGTTTTGGCATTTCTGTTTTTACTGAACTAAAGGATCTGAGTGCATCATCCTCCACTGATTGTGCCCTACACCATACACAGCACATATAATCACACAGTATCACTGATTTATAGCAGGCAGGAACAGTTTGTCTTGTGATACATACAGAAAGCAAAGTAACACTGTGCATGTCATTCAACCTTTGATCTACTATCACTTGAGTTATATTTTTTTCTAGAAAAAATACATTCAATCCTCTCTTGCAAGACAGAGGGAAATACATCAACTTCTTTTGTGGTAAAAACATGTCAAACAGCATGTGTCCAATATTCCCTCCCTATGATTCAAATCACAGAGAGGAGAAGCAACTTTTTCCAGTTTGTCTACACAGGAGGTGCTCCAGTCGCCTTTCTCCATCGTCTGTCTCATGGACATCTGACAGAATAGATACGCTTCAGTTTTAATCAATACAGCTGTCTGCACATGCAGCGTTCTGGCTCCCATTTAACTCAGTGTGACTGTGACCCACAGTGTTCATGTCAAATTTCTTTTATTTTACATGACTGCAGGGATTGTGCATTGGGCTCTGAACTCCGAGAAAACACAGATAACCTACACGCAGAGCTGTACCTGAACGCCTTCTTTGTAGACACCTGTTTTAAATATGTGTTAAAAAAGGGCCCATGTCATACACACCTTTTTATCTGTGGTGACGTAGATGTGACTCTGACTGAGGTCAAAGAAAAGATTCTTATTGACCTTCTCCCCCATGGTGTCGGCACGAATCTTGCTGTAAATATTTGTGGCAGCGCCCAGATGTACCTGGATAGACAACAAAAAGTAACTCCGTCAGACACAAAGTTTCAACTGTTTCCCCATCCTGCTTCTCACAGGTTACAAAAAAAATTAAAGGAAATAAAAAACAGATCAGAAGACAACTCCACCTTAAAGACTTCCCCCTGGTTGTTCCCCAGGAAGACGATGGTGTGATCATTCTCCACAGCGACAGCCACAGCGGTCAGGAGGCCCGATTTGGTCAACACTGCATCTGCCTGTAAAGCATATCTCGGCTTGCTGGCCAGAGGGGAGGGCAGAAAGTCTGCACCGCACTTGAAGTTCTCCAACGTATCTTTCTGTAGAAGAACAGATAAACATTATGTGCCTTTAAAGCAAAGGATAAAAGAGGGAATATGTGGAAATCAAACCCACCTCTAGTAAATAAACTAAACTGGCAAAGATCAGCAGTTAGGTTTAACCAAAGCCAGTTTGTAGTGATCTTGCTCTGTAATGTAACTTACTTCATAAAAAAATTAAAACAGTTTTTTTCAGGTTGAAATTTTTATCATTCATAAGTTTCAAGTAACAAACAGCAGCTTATATAATACTCATTTAGCAAAACATGACTCATATATGCAAATATATGTTCTGTGTTGCACTACGAGAGATTTAATTGTTAGGATATCCACACATTCTGAACAACAGCCTGCATAATTTGTGCTGGAATGAATGTGCTGCTGATATTGTAGCTTTTTCTGACACCTATTGATGTTTATATGGATGCGTGAAATTGGGACTGTGTTTGAAATCAAGGGCTATGTGCTCTATTTAAATGACGCATGTTAAATTACTATTATTAGCGTTATTCATCTCATTACATTTGTTTATTTCAGCATCATGTGCTGTTTGAATAGCTTGGCACATTAGCTGCATTATCAAGCCTCTCTTCATGTGGGGACAGTATTAGATGTTACCAAGTCATTTTCATCAGAATTTGCATAGGCTCTACTCTGTATTTACATCATTATCTATGGTAGATGCTATTTGCCTACCACTGCTATCTGGTATTATTCTAGATGTGTTGAGGGAATTGGATGAAGCGACATGGAAGGAGGAGAAATGTGTGAGGCAGAACTACAGCTTTCATGAGAACACCACAAAAGGATCTGCAGAACAAAGTAAACACTGAGACATTAAAGTAAACAGTGACAAATCTATGCATTATTGATTACTGCAAAGAAGTTCCTTAGAACATATAATACTGATTTATTTCAAACAGATTTTTTTTACTTCAATCAGATGAAACTACAGAGACACTTACTGCAATTTTCGATGTGCAGAATTCATCTGTTTTAGACGAGTAGGGGATATCCACGGCGGGAAACCCAGAAATCTTCCCAGAGTCGCTGTAGCAGGCACTGATGATATCCACCAGCCGCTCATTGATGGATTGCAGGGGGTACATGCAGAGAGCCGAGTCGTTTTCGTCATCGTCTGGACTCGCCACCATGAACAAAACTTTGCTCCATGGGACAACGTTCCCATACGTACCTGATTCAGTCATAACCCTTGCAAGCTCTTTTCCTGGAGAAGCCACAAATGCAGCTTGGACTTTGTTGTACCTGTTACGTTTGCCGCAGTTTAACTGGAGCTCAGTGTGGGAATAGTAATGGTAGTCGTCCTCGCAAAGACGGGACACAAAGGTCAGGTTCTTATTATCCATACCGTCTAGTGTCCGTGAAAAGAGGAAATAAATAAAACCATCCTCTTTGAAGGCAAGCCGGAAGTCATGCAGGTACTTGGGAACAAATGGGGTGGTCTGTACCGTTGATGCCTCGATGATGCTCTCAAACACGACCCACTCACGAAAGTCCTGAAGGATTCGTGTACTGATGAGTTTTGTACTGTCCAGGCTTCCATAGCCCTTCCCAACAAGAAACACACTGAAGGTTTGCCCATCTTTTGTGTAGGTGGACATGACCCCAACAACATTCACATTATCCTCTATACTAGCCACATAAGTCCTCTCTCCTTTACTGTCACTGTAATATAGCTGCTGTTCTACATTGGTCAGGTTTAGGAGGGAGCAGATGCCCCGGTAACGGCTGCCACAAACTATGAGGCTACCGTTGGATGGATGGACCAGCAGAAGCTTGTTGAGGTTGGGCATGGGCTTTGTGTCTTGACATGCAGATGCAGGAGGCGTACAGGTCCGGGCGTCCTCTTTTGGTCCCGTCTCAGCACGAGCCTGTCGATGGAGAGACGGCCCCAGCTGGTAGATGGTGTTGACCGCCCCAAGGTAGACACGCCCGGTCTGGGGGTCCTGAACCACATTGTTGATGGGGGTCTCAGAGGTGAACTCCAGGATGGGGATGTTGCCATCCTCCTGGGCTCGTGAGACTGACTTGCAGAGGAGAAAGAGGAGGAGGGAGACCCAGCTTGCCATTTCTGGAGAGAACAAAGAGGGGGAAGCGTTTCATTATTAATGCAGTTAAATGCACAAGTAAATGTACATTAACCATCTGTGACACAAGACTGCAGTGTAGAATGGGTGTGTAGTTAGAATCGTCCCTACACACACACACTCATGTATGCAATCTAATAGTCAGGTGGACAGTCTGTCATGAGATGGCCAATCAAGAGGGTTTAAAGACAAACTTTGCCATCTTAGGAAATAACCCCATTAGCTTTTTTCCACAGAGATACAAAGAAAGATTATTACATTTGTTGAACATGAAGATGGGAAACAGCTTAACTTAATGTTTTGGGTTTTGAGGTTTTTTTTGTTTTTGTTTTGTTTTTTTTACATTTTTGCAGATGAAACACATGAGATATATCTATAAGAGATATGAATTACTGTGCCTGATGTTTCAACCTTTTACCAAAGGGTAGACTTCCTGTTGTTACGTCTTTTTTGCTAAGCTAAGCTAACCAACTCCTAGTGCCAGCAAATATTTAGAGTGCAGATAGAAGAGTGGTGTTTAGCTTCTCGTCTAACTCCCAAAAGAAATTTAATTAGTATATTTTCTAAAAGTTTAAACCATTCTTTTAAAAGGTTTGATTTGCTTAATTTATAACATAACATGTAGCCTAGTCTCAGTTACCGTGAGCATTCGCTGTATCTAACCTTGCAGATAACACATTTTTGTTTCTGAAACTTCTGATTCTGAAGGCACCCCAAACCAATTTTGTTGAAATAAATTTGAGTTACGATTTTCAAAGAATTTTAAACATTTAAATTGGAAACGTAAACATCCTTTCCACATTAAGCGCTTACTGTGAGCAGTATACTTAAGCACTACTTCTTCAAAGAAATTCCTATGAAAACTGTTCACAGCGGGGTGTGTGAATTATCCAGAGTGACTGGCATTCCTTATGATTTTGTTGTTGTTGCATCCTTGAATTTTATCTATTTTTTTCAATTTCAAGTCCATTCATCTCTGCAAGAAATCCAACAAACACAGACATATTAGAGACAGATATTGATTTTTTTTTTTTTTTTATTGTAATTTGGGTGTTGATCCTTCAAGAGTCCTACTTATAAAGCATATCAAGATTTAGAAGTAGGTTATTGGATCAAAACTACTGAAAAACTGCCTCAAGCTAGCGGTGTGTCGCTGTTTGTGTATGACTCAACTTCTTGCCCCACTTCTTTAAAGGGCGTGTTATTTTGGATTTAATTGACTTAATATCAGAAATGATCACTGGAGAAAAAAAAAAACCTGCTCTGTGTGGGGGTAAAGTAAGATTAAGGCCGAGAGCTAGATCTCAAACCATAGCACAATAAAATCTAATTTAAATGCTTGGATTTGATCCAGCTTCATTTGCACTTTACCTACAACACCACTTCCATACACAATGCTCACAGGAAGTACACTGTTTCGCCTCAGGAAAACATGATCACACAATATCCCTGTAAAATACAGACAGCATCATGTCCTGGCTAACAGCAGGTGCCTGCGGAGTCCAATCTCGCTGCTGTTTGCCCAGGCTGTGGTAAATATGGAGCTGCAGGTGGCTTCGAAGCCGCTATTGCCCACACAGCAAATGTGCTTCTATGTTTGCATGTGGTTTCGCGCTCGCACACTCTCACTCGCATCTTTCTTCATTCCACTTTGTCAGTCAAGTCCACAGGCACATTTGTCAAATTGAAAACCCCTGATGAAACTTCCAGGAAGCTGTGTTTTATTATGTTAACCGCCTTCCCTCACTGGACTAAGTGGGGAGACCACTGATTAGACATATGCCCAGGAGGAACACGTTAATTTCACTGGCAACTCCCATTTGCATTTAAGTGCCCACTACTCGATTTGATTTGATTTTTCCTCACATTTACTGCCTCAGTCTTTACCTCTCCTCCCTGCCAATTCCACTGCCTAAACGTATCCTGCCCTTTTCAGTTCATAGCTTTAAATATTTCAATTAAAATTGAAATGGTGCAATAAAATCTCTGTCTGTGCTTATTCAGGACAGAAATGTGGGCGGTCGGTTTTTACAGCCTTAATTAAGAGGGAGGAGCGGTCAGCGCTTTGCCATAATTTAAATAAGAGGCCACAAAAAAGACTCGAGTTGAGATGCACACTACAGGAGAGGACAAAATAAAGGGAACACCATCAGCTCTTGTGTGACAAAACCTAAATTACCGCGACAGATACACCGGAAAAGTTTGAGTGACACTTACAAGCATGTGTCAGCTTTAAGAGGCAAAACAAAAACTAGAGTGTTCAAAGAATAGTGAAAAAAATTGCATAAACCGCACAATATTTGTGTGGCCTCAAAACTTTGACAACATAAACAAAACAGAGACAAGCTGCACTGACAGAGCCGTGGTAAATTGCAAAATGTTTACAGAAAGACAGAAAAATTGCATTAAAAATGATGACAGAAGTAAATGAACACTTCTCCGAGGCAGAAACCGTGTAAAAAGATAGCTCTGTAAGTGAGCTTTGCCAAACCTGACTTAGCAGACTGACTTAGACTTGGCAACAAGTTGCAATCATTTGATGCAAGAATGCAGATGGCTTTCTGCTAAAGGCATGAGCAGCAAGAAACAAGAAAATAACACTCAATTAAAAGGAGCATGCCAGTGTTACTACATGTCATTGTCCTTTGTCAGCATTGGACACAGGTTACACAAAACTCCATGCATGTTTCCCAAAACAGCTTTATCTGTGAGATATGTTTGTTTACATTTTGTCTATATTTAATAAACATAACAGGAAGTACCTGAAAATGTGTGACAACATCAGTTAAAAAGGACGTCTGAGTCAAAATCCTTCTTCACATTAATATCCGCACTAGGAAGTCAGCACTTGTAAGGAACTATTTTTCGAGGCGTAATAACTTTCGTAATAACAAATAAACACAGACTTTCTCTTGAGGGGGGTAAATTACCTCTGCGTAGATACTTCAACATGTCCCATAGTGTTTCTGCATCCTGTTTCAAATGAATGGCAGTGAAAGTGTTTTAAAAGACAGTCTGAGATCTCCTGAAGTCTACACATGGTCAAATTTTAACAGCAATTTGTAGAAGACAGGGGCGATCTCTGCTATTAGTGAAAAGTCAAAAATAGGCCGGTATGTTCCTTTAAGCTATTAAAATGGTTCCAATGTGCTTCCTGTGATAACTGTCATGTTGTTTTTACTCTCTCTTTGACTCATTGTACATTTGATGAGGGTGTGAATTTTTAAGTGTCAATAGCTCTGATCTGCATCTTACAGTATTTATTGCCATCATCCACCACCTTTCTCAATTAAAGCTTAATTTAATGCTCTCTTTTGTCATCCCTCCCTCTGCTTCTTAAAAGTGTCAGTATGAAAATGCAGATTTTACTATAATTTCCACTAAATTTGTTGTCATTTTATCATATTTATGAGCTGCAGCTGGACTGCATTTTCTCACAAGCAGCTGCTACTTGACAGTCTGTTGATGGTTAAATAGTTTTGAATAGACAGGTTCTGGAAGCCTGGCACGGCACATGACCTTTAATGTACTTTTCTTCTGTTTAAGGTAACACCTGGCAGGAAAATTCAATATTTTGTAAATTCATCAGCTGCTCCTGCAAATATTAATTATGGTATAACCTACAGTAGGAAGTGCATCAACAAAATGAAATTAAACAACAGATGTTTGCATCGCGGTACTCTGTTTTTTACAAAGCACATTCTGTCTAAACACTGAGCGTGATTGTAAATATGGACAGTAACTGAAGCATGACTGCCTCTCTAAATCCACTAAATACTAAATATCCATCTTTCCATCAATTCACGCGGTCATCACAAATAGACTCCACAAAGGGTGGATTACATCAGTGATTTCTGTGACAGAAGTTTACTTGATTCCTTTGACTTCCAATCAAACAAGCTGTGACAAAGCAAATTTCTCAGCCCGTAACGTACAATGCGGGGACAATGTCTCAGGGCGCTCATTTAGGTTTCAAAAAACTCCAGTTCCACTCACGTCTATGGCTTCAAAGAGTCCCTTTCCTTTTCATGCAAATCCAATAGCCAGCCCCTGATCAAAAAAAAAAAAAGTTTCCCTCAGATGCTGCATTGTGGGTCAGTGCAAACGAAATTCTTAACATTTTTCAAAGGAGTCTGTTCTCTCCTAGGATGTCTCCCTCTGTCACTCTATCACTTTTCATCCTTTTTTCATGGGCTTAATCCTGAACGCTGGAATTAAAGAGGCTTCAAAGAGCTGAGGAGAAGCAGACGTCTGGCGGGGATGACACAGGTGGAAGGAGGCCCGTTTCTCTGCAGACTGGCACACCTCTCTGTTCTCGACATGTCTCGAGCCGCTGCGAGAGAACATGGCAACTGGGCATTTCATCCAACACGTGGCTATTCTGAATAAATAAAAAGCTGCTAAATTTAGAGGCTGGCGAGGCACCAGCCTGCAGCCAAAGAAGCCTCCGATGGCCTGAGATAAATAATAATGGAACACATCATGTGCTAATGAAGCTGGCACATCTGAAAAATGTGATGTGAGAACAACAAAAATAATGAATTAAAACTGTCTGATTGTTGTCGCTAAACTGACCTCAAACTGGAAATCTCAACTGAATCCTCTGCACACTTATTAGCGTTTCACTGCAATTACAGTAAAAAGCAAAAATTAGTTTTCTGAAGAAGTTTAGCGAAGAATCATTACACTGAACGTTCAAGTATGTGTTTGTTAAAAGCTGTATTCTTAAAGGAACGCATCTTACAACTCTGAAGCCAATGTGTGGATCTTGAGCTACAAATCTGAAAAAATTTTAAAAATCATTCGTCCACGTGATTCTCTTTTATGATGGAGTGTGTAAACCTCTGGGACAACAATAAGGTCAGGATCCAGTTTCACAATAAATGCCCAAACCAATCTGTTGCACAAAGCTTTTAGTTCTTAATTTTTAATTTTGCTGTGAATTCTGGGTAAATCCAGACTTAAAACATGAAAGACCAAGAAACAGCTTCAAACCACTCAGCTACCTTCACACCAGCAGAAAAGGAAAGACATTTTACTGGGCAAAACTGAAGTGTAACACAGAAAAGATCTTCCAGTACCATAAAATCATACACTCAGTGCAGCAGAGCTGAGATGCTTTCGCTTGTTATTTTGGCAGGGCTGCAAACTTGCCTATCAGAGAGAAAGAGTTTCTTTGGACTCATTTCGTGCCAATGACTCTTGTTCCTTATAGTTCTGAGTTGGCTGATAACGTCCTAACTGGCATAAGACTGTGCTTAAATATCTTTCTGAAACCAGAATCTGTTGTGCTGTCCCTGACCAAGTGTCACATATTGTGTTCTTACAGAAAAACCAGAACGTTGTCACTGGACCAAAAAAGAAAAACCTATACAAGTGTTTGTGTTGTCCTGGTTTTTGCAGACTTCTGAAAAGAAAAAGAGCAACACAGAGAAATCAGCCCCAAATGTAGCAACGTTATGCACAGTGAAGTTTAAAAAGACGAGTTGCTTCAGCAAAATCGTTTGTTATTTCCACCTCTAGGTTATGTCTGTGATCGCAGAGAAATAAAACATTAAGAGAAAAACTGCTGCGGCACCACATGCCCAGGCTTGAAAATAGCACATGAAGGTGTGTCTCCTTGTCATCACACACATGCACACACTCCTTTTCTTTGCCTATCATTGTGCCATCTCTTTCACACTCCCTCCACGAGTTAGGACATGTCTGGACAGGAAAAGAAGCTCCCAGCACAGGAAAATGAAAGATAATTGAAAAATGGCAGGTGTGCACACAAACACACACAGATTCGCAGACTTTGAGCCACGTGTGCACGGGCGCAGCTTGAAGTGCTGACAAGGTAATCCCACTCCGACCACACAGAGACACTCTTCTCTTCAAACTGCCACGCTGTGTTTCTTTGACACGGGGGCACTAAAACCCAGCATGGCAGTGTGAACGCCTCACGGCCAATCCTCTCGTCGCATCCTCCTCTTCTCGGACGACGCTCACCAGGAGGAAGTGTGAGAGCGTGCTTGCGTGAGGGAGCAACAGATCAGGATGGAGAGAGGGGAAAAACGAAGAGGGCGGAGGGGGGGATATGTGTGTAATGATTCGATCACACACACACAGACACATCCACAACTGCTGACCTGGCGAGTTTTTAAAACAGCATGGATGTTCCTCTAACTCATTAAAACGGATGCGGAGAGGAAACCGATACAATAAATAAAAAAAACAGACACCCTGCCCCGAAAACATAATAGGATATTACCCCATACGGTGATGATTCATATTCAGCACTTCCTTTATCAGAGAGCTGGCTTTGACAGACGCCACGCTCCGACATTGATGTGGAGGGTGTCTTCAGTATTATACGCCAGTTAAAGTGAACTGCTATTAAATTACTCGCATGTCTCTGGAGGCCTCGGGGCAGGGCGGAGACGGGAGGGAAGTGAAGGGGTGAGCGAGGGGTTAATGCTCTAGAGCAAATCTTGCCATGTCTCTCCCAGTGAGTAGGGCGCTGAAAACGCCCGATAAAGAGTGTACAAGGCAACATGACAACGTGGGTTAGGAGCCGTACAAGGAGCCGGAAACGAGGGGCGGATCCTTGTCTTTTATATTCCCGCCGCCATCAGCGAAGGATAGGCAGAACAGGCGGCATTGTTAGAGATGAAACATGAAGTGGGAGAGTGTGGAGAATTCTTTCTCTGCATGTCTCCCGTCTCGCCTTTTTTTTGACATGCAAACGCTCTTGTCCCATCCTTACAGTGAAATTGTTTCACGAGTTGCAATGGGAGGCTGGTGTGACGACGGCAATCCAATTTCCATATGAACAATTACCCTGCCGTCAGGGTTGGCAGTTCATTTATTTCAATTTGACTGACTGGCAAAACCACGCTCACCAAAGCAGCCAGCCCAGCCATTGTATTCAGGGCACTGAGCGCAGGCGGGGGATTGATGGGCCCGGTCCATGTCAGAGGGATCCAGCTGCTCTGGCCTAAATATGCTAACACCTTTAAAGTTGGCCCGTGACCCAAGCAGGGAGTGAATCACACTTTGCTCTTCGTGTGTGTGTGTGTGTGTGTCCCAGTTCTCACGCCTGTGTGCCTGTGTTCCTCTTGTGTGTCTACATGTGTTGTCCTCTTGTGTATGTTTGTCTGTGTTGATGTATGACCACGAGTCAAGGGTGCGAGCGCATCCCTCCCCCACCATCCTTTTAGGCACAGCACTTTTCCTCATTAGGACTGATAGGCTGTTTGTGTGTCTGTTTGCCGCTCCGTCACCATTTTCAAGGCTCCTGTTATCTCCCCTCTGCCAGCTGGACACTTGAGCAGCGAGGATGCAAAACTACAGGCACACACACACAAATACACATTAAAATGTGCATGCGTGAAGGGATACACACACACTCCCTACTACACTTTTCCGCGTTATACCTTTCTCAGCAGTCGACCTCAGTGTCTCTTGTAATCCCTCAATCTCTGTTTGTCTCTCAAACAAACACACAAATGCAACCTCCCTCCCTCTCTCTCTCTCTCTCTCTCTCTCTCTCTCTCCCTCTCTCTGTCTGGGCAGCAGCAGCTTGGGCTGATCTCCCAATGCTAACTGGCCTCTCCCACCTCCCAGCTGGATGTTGCAGCTCTCCAGCGAGACAGAGTGGCTGTTTGCTGTGTGGACACAGCTGGCGGATGTGGAGAACCTGATTAAACGGCCTGGCCTAGCGCAGAAGAGCTACTTTCAGGAGCCAATGGCTCCTCCGACATCGCCGCCACATCCAGACGGTTGCTAATACACACAAACAGTTGTAGGGGCAGGCATGCATACACAAGCTCACTAATCAAGTCGACTCACTCACAGATATGCATCTGAGATCCAACACTACAGCTGCATATGATAAATGATGCCTGCCTTCGTATATAGGGCCACCAGTTTAGACTATTTTCTTCATCACTGAATATGAATAAGTTTATTATTAGACAATTATTCACTTAGCTGGTAAAACATGTAAGAAAAGCCCTTCACAATCTTCCAGAGCACAAACTGAGGTCCTAAACTTGCTTATTTTGTCTGACAAACAGTGTAAAACCCAAAGTTATTCAATTTGCAGCAATATAAAACTGCAATCTTCACATTTGTGAAACTGGAACTGGGAAATGTTTTTCTTAATGAATGACTTAAATGATTTAGTAATTATCAAATTTATTGCTGATTAATTTTCTGTCCATCAACTTATCGCTACATCGACCAGTTGTTATGGAAACAAATCTCTTTATGACACATTGATTGAAAGCTGTAACTGATTTTTCTTTTTTTTTTCCCCTACTGCTCCTGTCAGAATTCAGGCTCTTTTATTTTAGACCCGGTAATGAGTCACTGTCTTGCTCAGGGGCACTTCAGCAGGTTGGACTGCTTGCTCACGTTCACGGACTCAGATCTCACTTCCTCTGGGTGGAGGACGGCTTCTCTAATCTGTACATCACCCTGAGGCGCTCCCCCGCTTCCCAACGCACACTCGCCCTCTACATACATACAGAATAGGCTCACATTCCGACACACATGCAGCCGCAATTAAGAAGTCAGGCGGGCAGACTGACTGCTGGGAAGGAATCCATTACACACCTTATTGGCTATAATGATTTCACTTCACCAGCATAAACGCCAATGAGCCATGAAGGTATCTTGTAATGTGGTTTAGTCTCAGTGCCCAGCTTTAGTTTGGTTTCAAGGGGAATACTGATCTTATGGTGACGGATTGCTCAGCTGCCCTCACATGAAAACTCTGTTACTGTGGACAAGGAGACGTAACCAATGTTAAGATTGAAAGATTAGTGACTGTGTAAACGCTTATTTGCTTTCTATCCAAGAACGAGATGAGAAGATTGGTGTAAATCTTATGTCTGTCTTTAGCACAGAGGTGGCGTCAGGACATTTGGCCTAACATTAACACAGGAGCAGGAAAACTGCCAGCTTGGAGTAAGAAAATTCCAATACCCGAAGTGTTGGCTAATATTATACATAGACAATATCGTCTGAATGTGGTTATCAAATACTTGTGACAAAGATGTAATGTAATTAAATATTAAATAACGGACTGCCCTCTGCTAGACAAACTACTTAATTACTCCAATTTAAATCACCAGCCCACTCATTTTTAAAAACAGTTTTAATATCAGCACAGACTGGAGAAAATATATGCAGTTATGTCTGCGATAGGCCAACATCACCAATACAATATGCGAAGGGATACATC
>JAPZDX010000022.1:21478641-21489130 GCA_029783625.1 Naso annulatus
GGTACACACTACTAACCTTAATGTTGTGGCCTACCACCTGAGAAGTCAGCACTAATGAGCGTGGTTGTCACTGTAAATATTTCCTGTTTCGATCCAGCCCGTGCTCTGCTCTGTGCTGCTCAGAGAGAGAGAGAGCGGCGCGGGTTGAACGAGCTTGAAGTGAATGAGAAAAGAGGGAGCATGGTAACGAAAAGCCGGTGAATCGGAGAAATAAAATGTTTTTCTCTGATCGTTTCACAGCAGTTAAGTACAAATGAATATCACTAGACCTGCACACTGCTATTTGTTTTGCTCTGTGTGGCACATGTAGGCTACTGTGTGTTAATTTTGACATAAATTGTGTCTGATGGGTGTTACTGTGCTTTTTTTTTTTTAAATAAAAAAGCTCCTGCCTGTGGGTTGTTTAGCCACCTGGAAAAGACCCGGCGCTCCTGATGGCCAGTGCAGCCTCTGACTACCTGCAAGCCTGCCACAGGGTCAGATATTCGGCATGCTAGATAAACTGCGACTCTCTGTCACAATGTCAGAAAGCTCATGATTGCATCCTTGAACAGTTCACACATGCCGACTGTTGTTCACAGGATCGTGCTCTGATTTGCCTACTTCTCCAAAAACTCAAAAATCAAGATCATGGCTAAAATCCTGTAGTATAAACTGAGTATAAGAGAGATGATGAAAAGGCAAAAATCTGACTTTCACTCCCGCTGGGCCTCACTGAAGAGAGAAACAGCTGAAAACTCCCATTTACTGCAATTTTAAGTTTAAAACAATCAAAAACATGAGCCTAATTTGGCAAGAACAGAAACGCCTCCTAAGGTGTGCGGAGCAAGGTTTTAATAGTTTTGGATTTTTTACTAGTGTTATTTTGACTTTTATTTTTTAATTTCAGTTTAGTTTAAGTTTTTAAAGTGTTGCAGGTTAGTTTTTATTTTTCAAGAATGCTCAGTTTTAGCTTAGTTTTTATTAGTTTCAGTCTTTTGCTTCTTTCTCCTGACTTTAGCCCTGGCTGCCATGATGCCAGGTTGGTTAACGTTGCCAGGAGAGGGGCGTGGACCGACTGTCAGTCCGGAACGCCGCAGCAGAGGGTGGGTGGGGGAGAGGGAACTTAAATCTTAAAAGACAGATTCAGTATCCACCTAAAATACCACGACAAAAATGAAAACGAAGGATAATTTCTCTATAATTTTATTTTATTTTAGTTAGTTTTGTAAACCTACAATACAGTTTTAGTTAGTTACCTGTTTTTTTGGAAAGCTTTGTTTTTATTTTTATTTCAGTTAAAAAAAAAAATTTTTCTGTTCTAGTTTTTTTGTTATTTTGTTAGTTTTTGTTAATGATAATGACCTCAGTACGGACTGAAGGTGATGGAGGTTTTTAATGATCTTACCTGCACTGTTTTCTTCAGCCACTGGGGGCACGTGGGCACCAGTTTTCTCGGAGGTCTCTGTCTTAGCTGATGGAGGCGTCACATCTGAGTAGAAGAAAGCAAAACCACAGGATACAGCTTACACTGTTGACATGGCAACCTGGAACAACATGGGCGCTGTAATGTCATCTACCTGCTGAAGGTGGCTGAGGTGGTTGAAATGGAGCCTTCAGCATGGGCTTCTCCATCTTCTTGGCATAGAAAGCTCCGTACCAGACCCTCAGCTCTGCTCCTGGCAGCACATCCTGAGAAACAAACATCAGGAGCAAATATGAAGAACACATCTCGGACCAGCAGCGGGACGCGAGAGGCTCATGTTTGGGATGGATACACAAACCTGGGAGGTGTTGAAGTACAGGTCATCGTCTTGCTGGTAGGCCGTCAGATTCTGGTGTTCGTGGTCGGTTGCAGGTCGGACCAGCATCATCCAGTTGCAGTCTTCCTCACTGCTGTAGTCAAAACACATCACCACACCGTCCCTCTGGAAGATCTGCCCAATGAAGAACCAAGGATTTAAAGGAAAAGCAGCAAAAGTAACAAAGAAAACTTTAGAATAGAACAGAGAATTGAACATGTCCTCTCTCCATGTGCACGTGGACGCACCTTCAGAGGGAACGTTCCTTCCTTCTCCAGGTGGGGGACCCTCTTAGCCTCAAAGGGCCCAAATCGGGTCCTCTTGACCAGCC
Organism: Naso annulatus; assembly: GCA_029783625.1. Classification (NCBI taxonomy): domain Eukaryota; kingdom Metazoa; phylum Chordata; class Actinopteri; order Acanthuriformes; family Acanthuridae; genus Naso; species Naso annulatus. Next base: position 21,480,754 of record JAPZDX010000022.1, read on the forward strand.
GGCGTAGGACAAACACCCCCTCCACCCCTTCAGCTACCTGTCTGATCTCCAGACTGTTCGGTAACGACGACCTGATCCAGGACACGAACATCTTAGTGTGAGTGTAACCAAACAGCAATAACGCAAAAATATGACATATTACTTCCTCGGCACTTCACCCACTGTTATGCCAAAACAGTGACTTCATTTTATTTTTCAGGTGCATTCAAAATTAAAAAAGAAATTTAATGACTACCTGAGCCAGTCATGTTTGAATGTGAATCCAATTTTTTTTTTAATCTCTGGCTGACTGAGTTTAAGTTAATTAACTTCCACTCGACTGAAGTATAAAACCACTCGTTTGACTGCCGTTGATCAGTTTTGGTGCCTGACTGACATGGGATTTCTGCAGCCGATGCTGATATCATAAAAATAAGAAAATTCCGATATCAAATATCTTGGCTGATGTTCAATATGCAATGTTTTGAATGTGGTTATCAAACACGTGTGACAAAGGTACGTGATGAAGGCAGGACATCAAACATCAGTGCACTGAACAGTCAACACTTCACTTAATGCCAATTAAGTAATGGACCGCCCTCTGCTGGAGAACCTACGTGATTACACCATTTTAAAGAAGGTCATTTTTTGCACATTAAGCCTTATAATAAGGATGTTTACGATCCTGTACGATGTTCTACAGCATTATGATGAACACTGGTGCAGTCACGAGAGCTGGAGCTCGTTGCTGAGGTCACAGTCAAATGAACACAAGAGAAGCTAAGGAGTGAATCATTAATCCATCAAAAAAACGCTTGTTTTTGAAGGACGAGACAATCACTGAATGTTTAGTGGTGTCCTCTCATGTTACGTCACTAAAAAAACGAAGTTAAACGACAGCTTTTAATCCGGAAAAGGGTCATTTCAGCGACTTAGGACACAAACAAACAGCCATTTCCTGCTTATTAGCCGCTGTTAAACTTCGTATTTTAGTGTCGTAACACAAGATGGCGCCACTAAACATTCAGCAATTTTCTCGTCTTTTAAAATGAGCGTTTTTCGACGGATTTTCGAAGCACTTCTTTGTTTGTTGTTTTCAGCTGATGGTGGCCTCAGCAGGGAACTCCAGCTTTCCTGACCGCACCGTTTGTCATAATCATGCTGCTGAACCGTTGCATATGATCATAAATATCCTTATTATGAGGCTTAATGTGCAAAAAAACAAACTTTTCCTTTAAATTACTAATCCAAGCATTTTTTCCAGCTTTAAGAACAGTTTTAATATTGTAACTTATAATGAAACATATGCGCCGATACCTACATACCTGCAACAGGCCAATATCGGCTGATATATCGGCGCACTGATAAATCGGTCGGGCCCTGATCAGTTCAACTGTCACTCACCTGGCTCGGCTCAGGACGAATGAGTCCTGGACGGTCACCAGCGGTCCCAGCTCAGGACACTCAGAGTCATGGTACTGGCCACAGTCATCACACCCTGCAACACACACACACACACACGTGTCATCAGCATCCCTGTCTCACACTCTGTCAGCACAGTAGGAGCTGGATTAATACTCACAGATGAACTCATCTGGCATCTGTTCAGCCATTATGAAAACCTACAGACAGAGAGACAGACAGTTTCATGTCATCAGCAGGAAACCAGGATCAGGACAAGAGGAAGCTGACCATAACCAAGTCCTTGAAAAGTTTCTAGAAAATGTATTTGGACGTGAAGGACCTAGCCCACTTTAAAGAGTGTGTTCAAATGTGACTGAACTTGCAAGACTGCACACACATTTAACCAGGGTCACTTCAGCCGTGTTGAGCGCATCAGACCTCCTGGCTCAGCAGTCATGTTCGTGTGTTATGACAACATTAACTGTTTTCTGGTGAAAGCGACTTGAAACGTCTACATTAACGTGCACAGTCTGAGCAGGAGAAGGGATCCGGGATTTGAGTCGTTCCCAAACTCTAGCCGGGTTTTAACTCCGATCTGAGCGACTCCTCTTCAGTAAAATGTAACAAAGAACAGTCGGCATGGCGGATGGACCGGAGACGCAAACCACCAAACCGGAGTCAAGGCTCTTCACCGCCCAGCAGTCACCAGCAGCGGCGGCTCAACGAAACCCGGGGCGACCCGCACGAGCCAGCTGCACCTCCACTATTAAACTGCGTCGCCATTTTGAAGAAATTCGATGTATATTTATGGAAAAACACGTTACCTTTTCTGCAAAAGACCCTTCATTTATCGAATCCTGACTCCGGGTTCCAATCCGCTCCAGAAACGGCGCAAGACCGGAAACGAGCCGCGCCGAGTGCATTGTGGGGGCTGTAGGCTCGTCAGAAACGACACAAAGCGACCAAACAAGCACGAAGTCGGCAATTAAAGCTCGTGCAGTAATTTATGAAACAAAGAAGAGACAGAAATGTACTTGAATTTCCACGTTTTGTCTGATTCAGGTCCACAAAACCTCATTCAGTTGTTTGTTTCAGTTGGTTAATGATGTAAATATTCACACCCAGCAGAGCCCTGAGTGGTGGCTTTTTTTTTTTTTTTTTTTTTTTAATAAATCATAGTTGGTCATAGCGTGGGTTGCCAGAGACAGTCATAGGGTTAATCTGTGTGTGGTTCTAAACCTTGTTTGTGTAGAAGCACCTACATGTGATGTGAACTTCACTCAGTACGATTACATGCACTTAAGAGACAATGTTACTCAAAGAAATCAAGTTATGCTGGTAATCAGGGAACCCGTTCATATGCACTGTAGTAACCTGGTTACTGTATACATGCTGCAGGTCATAATTAGATTTCTTCACTGGACATGGACCTCTTTTTAGAAGCATTTCTTACTTTCAACTGTAGTGATTAAAGACACTAATGGACAGAGTCCAGCGTCTCCTCGCTGCAAGGGAAACAGACTTAAAATTGAAGAAAACATCTTGCTAGAGTCCGTTTTATTAATGATTTTAAAAAGAAGGAAACCCTGCTCTTTGTAAATATCTTTCCTTTCATCCATCTGCTTTGTTGTTAATTTCCCAGTTTGAAGTCTTCATCTGGCAAACCTTGTTACGGGAAATCTGTGTTTGCCTAGAGATATTTCCATAGGAAAATCAGGTTTTATCAGGTTTTATCAGTTTATTTCATGGTAAATCAGAGTTTTATTGAAGAAGAAATCAGTTTACTGGTGGAAGCCGAAGGTAACCTGGTTACTGAAGTGTAAACGCCATTTGAGAGCAGAATGAGTAACAAAGAAAACCTCAGGAAAGGATGGGAGACAATCAAAAGACAGAAAGACAGGAACAGAGGGATGGCAATCACACACGTTGCTGACTGAGTCTCAATAGGTCTTTTGTGCGAGCTGGCAGGTGCCTGTCAGTTGTCAAGATGAGTCAGAGTGTGGATGGTGACTGAGCTTTGTAATGGTGGGGATATAAGCGTCGGCTGACGCCCAGGAAGATTCCTGCTTTTTGTAATGACTAACGGCTATCAGGTAATGGCTTAAAGATTAGCCGGCTCTCCTCGTGACACAGAGGAAAGGTCACGTTTGGAACACTGAGGGTAATGGCTAAATTGGCTGCAAAAAAATACCTCATAAAATTAAATAGCTTTCAGCTAGAAAGCAGTACTTTCCGCTGGCCGTGCAGAAGGAAATAGACTGGGCTACTTTTTAATTAGTCCGGCGACGAAAACTAATCACAGGAAGTGTAGACTCTGATAGAATGTGTGTATGCTACCACACAAAAACTCAACCCACAACACAAGAGCACCTTCTGACTTCCTTCCTAGGTTTCAAATATTAATTCAAAATTTGCTCGGTCTACCTCCACCACTCCTCCCTATTGTCACTCACTTACACCAAATGTTTTTTAAGCAACTGAAACCACTTCACGACACTCATCCCTCCATCCACCGTCCTCACAATCTTCATCCATCATCTATCAGTGTTTCTGCAGCCGGAGGGGAGCGAGCTGCTAAGCAGCGCCTGACTAATGGCTAAACAAACACCATTATCAGGCCTCGGTGGCCAAACGCTGAGCTACAGGAGCCCCAGAGCAGCTGAGGCTCTTTAATGCTTAATCCCCGCTGCCCTGCTCTGCTAGCGGCTGCTCTAAACTAAGCTAGGATGGGCGGCAGCGAAGGTTCGCTAATGAGGGAATACTAAGAACAGAAACATGAGGGAGGAGGAGGTCTGAGGTAAAGAGGAACGTCACGCATGCACGTGCACAATCACTTGCAGCAAAAACTGAGCGGAGAACAGACTGTATTACGAGGGGGTAGAGGACGTGTGGCCCACTCGTCTTGGCCAGTTCGCCCGCTAAAAAAAGGCTCAGGGAGAAGTTAATGAGCCTGTTACAGCCCCACAGTTCCCATGATAAGGCCGCTGATTGCACCACATGTTCTTGCAAGAGGATTGTGTGTACGTATGTGCGTGTGTGTGTGTGTGTTTGTGTGCACATTGGTGTGTGTGTGTCACCTGATCCAAAGCGGTCATCTGCTAATCGTACGTTCACGAGTCAGGAACGGACATTTTTTTGATAAACACACTTTCGCACACCAATCGCCGCTCTCGAGGCGCAATCCATCCCTCTCATGCTCGCTCGCCTACATAGACCAACTTCACACTCATGATCGCATTTCTCACACACACATGCACTCAATCAAGTATGACTGAGTGAGCGAGCCACTCAATGAGAGTGGGTGATTAGGCCCTCGGAGAGTAGGCCTGACCTTTCCCTCCACATCAAGTCCTCCGTGCGCACGTGAGTTTTTATGAGTCAGTGGCTGTAAGCTCTCGTGCCCGCGCCACTTCACATCAAATGTCACTGACTTAAATGAGATGGCCAGACAGACAGGAGGACGATCGAGGAGAAGGGGAGGGATGAGAGAAAGGAGGAAATGTGAGGAGGAGGAGAGAGGACAGATTTTTTTTTTACAGTAGGCTGCAAGAAAAAGCCAAAGAAGGAAAAAGTTAAAAGTGAAAGGAGAGCAAAAGTTTACAAGAAAGGGAGAGCGCTGTCAGAGATCAATCTTCTGTCTTGGTTCTCTCCCTCTGTGCATGAGAAACAGCAAAGCCGAGGTATTTTTAAATTCCTTGTTAGCAGTGGGAATACAGCGCGGGCCCTTGTGGGTACACAAACGGCCCCCTCCCAATGCCGAGATGGTTGAGTCTGCACTTCCGCATTGTCAGAGCTCAGACGGACAGAGAGGCAGACAGTCTGAGTCAGGCCTCTTGGGAGCGAGGGAGCAGCGGGGCAACTGAGGGTTTGTTGTGCTATTAACTGCTGAGAGTTATTAGCAGCCAAATTATATTAATTGGCCCTTTTCTGAAAAACACTCACAAAGAGCTTGTGTGCATGTCAATGCTAGAAAAATGCAAATAGACGGTTTGGTATCCAGTTTTAACTCTTTAAGGATAATTAGGAGTTTTATTACAACTTGGGTCTCCCTTTTGATCAGCAATTTGAAGTATGGGAATGTTTTAACATCACTATTTTAAAATGATTTATTTGATTAACAGCAAATTAAAAGGCACTTATTACTCGATCACTCATTTTTCAAACAAAGTATTTGTGTATAGCCTCTTAGATGATGATACTGACCTGTCGTTTTACCCCTTTATGAGGGTAAATTAAAAAAAAAGGGATTTTTCAACTGCTGATCACATGAAACAAGAAATCCTAAGATATCATCTTGGGCTATAATAAAGATTTTTAACTATTTTCTGACATTTTACAGACCAAACACTTAATTATTAATGATGAATAACTAGCAGATCATTTGACGAGGAAAACTGTCATTAGTTGCAGCTCTAAAAGTCGCTAAAAGTGAGTTCAATGAGGTGAGAATCTTGTTCCAGGTTATCCTGTCGATGTTCTTTTAGCAGAGAAAGAAAAGTGAATGGTAAAATCATTACCTGAATTGTCGACTGTGAAAACCCATCACAGTTTATAGACTTGAGTTCCTGGTTCAGCTTTCACCTCCTTCAGTTTTGCACAGTTTTCTTGTGCAGTAACAGTTATTGTAAGCACATCAGGCATGTCCACTTTCAGTTTTACATCCAAATAAAGTGATTGTGGTAACTGTTTACAACCGGTCTGATCTTCTGACTACTTTGCTCTTTGCTTGATTTTCTTGATGTCCCCATCCTCCCAAATCTTACCAAGTGCTTTGGCAAGTTCAACGTTTTATTACTGATTTAAAATTATGGTCAAAATGATGAAAATAAGACTCCAGTTGTGCGAACTGGAGTTCTCTTTCAACAGCAGGTTACGTGATGCTGGTGGTTACAAGTTCCCATCTGTCTCGTCTCGCCCCCTTTCCCCGTCTTTCTCCTCCTGTCATCACCGCAGATCTCAGAGGAGATAGTGAACCGGCAATCACCGCTGACGGGCCGGAGGACGTGTGGCGCGACGCCCAGGTTAATTAAGTTTGAAATCGTGGAGATGATCAGCGGCGCTGCCACTCAGGCTGCCAGCCTCCCTCCACCTTCCTCCCCGTGTCCCCGCTACCTCAGAAGTGTTCAGGCTGTCTGACAGGTACAGGAGTGTTTGTGTGCGAAAGCGTGAGAGGAAGAATGTTTTTTTTTGTGTGGGGCTCTGAGTGGAGTGTGGAGTGCTTGTGTCGGTTATCGATCGTTAAAACCAAAAAAATGATTTCTTCACTTTTTATCAGCTTGAAGGACCGTACCATTCTACTTTTGACTTCTCACCATGAGCAGGGAGCGTCCCTGTCTTCTACAAATCTTAAAATTTGACCATGTGTATACTTCAGTAGATTTAAGACTGCATTTTTAAACTCCATTCACTGCCAGTCACGCTAAAACAGGGTGTGGAAACACTATAGGACATATGAAAGTGGCTAGATATAGGTAATTTACCCTTCTAAGGAGAATGTCTGCATGTATTTGGTCAAAATCGCTGAGCGTGAGAGAGAGAGAGAGGGAAGTCGGAAGCCGAGCAGACGAAAGTTTTTAGGCCTGAAAAATAGTGTCGCCTTCCTAGCTCGAATATTAGCATGAAGAAGGATTTTGACACAGAGGTGGGTTTTTTTTGTTGTTGTCACACATTTTCAGGTACTTTCTGTAACGTTCAATGAATACAAACAAAACGTAAACAAACACAATATCTCTTTTTTTTGTTTTTGTTTTTTTTTTGGAGGGGGGGTCCTTATTTGAGTCATAGATCTGAAGATAGAGGGTTGGCATTAGTTGTGTGTCTCTTTATATCATGGCATGTTTTGTGACTTTGCACAGTTGGTCAAACAATTTGAGGACATCACTTTTGTACCTGGGAAACTGTGATAATGGGTATGCACACATATTGCATATACATGCTGTTTATGTTCATACACCTATACATCAGATAGAGGGGCTGTAACTAATCATTATTTTCATAATCGCTTAATCTGTGGATTATTTTCTCAATTAATGAATTCATTGTTTACTCTAAACTGTGACAAACTTGCAAAAAAAAAAAAGGTCATCATAATTTCCCAGAGCACAGAGCAGCTGACGACTTCAAATTCCCTTTTTTACTCAGCCAGCAGCCAAAACCACAGATACATTAAACATTCAATGATGTAATACGGAGAAAAAAGCAGCAAATTCGCGCACGCAATTCTCACTCTGACAATGTTGGGCATGTTTGCTTAAAAAACAAATTAAATGATGACTCAATCGTGAAAATAGCTGTCAATTTTATGCCGATAGACTGATTGTTTCAGCTCTGCTGAACGGTCACATGCATTCGTTCCCTGAGTCTCCCACACACGTGTACACGCGCTATAACCACAATCAACAGTGTTGGTGGGGGAAAGAAAAATCATAAAGAGTCACAAAATCCTGTCCAGACAATAGTCTTTTCTTGGCCATGATTGCTCTGTTCCCCAGGAGGCTGCTATAAGGCGCCGGAGCTGCAGTGACTGTTGATGGATGCCTATTGCCATGAGCAGCACGTAGAGTCCAATCCCCGCCTCCACCCCACACCCACAACCCCCCCACCACCCCCACCGGGAAACCCGGAAAAATGGACTCTATGTATTAGTGAGACTTTTAAAAGGCAGGAGCCATTTCACACAATCACACACACAAACGCACACACACATTAAAGCCACCTGTACTGCGCTTTATAGAGGCTAAGTGATATTATTCCCCCGGCTCAGTGTCAGAACCTTTAGCGCTGAGGGTGGCATGTGACAAACACCACTGGAATGCAAAGCAAATTTATTAAACTCAAGTAAAGAATATGTTCTTTAAAATTATGCTGCTTCATGCCTCTATTTCCTTACATTTCAGCATGAAATATTCCCTGACAGCTGTATTTAACAAATTAAGATATTACTTACACACATGACATATAGAGCTTATAAAATATGATGTGTTGCTTTAGATTA
>JAPZDX010000022.1:21489167-21504966 GCA_029783625.1 Naso annulatus
GACAGTTTCAGTTTTTCAGGTAAAAATGCCAAGCATTTCATGGTTCCAGCTTCTGAGATGTGAGAATATGCTGTTTTTCCTTTTCTTTTTCCTTTTTTGCTAAATAATTTTAATTCATTTAAAGAATTTTGAGGTTAGGACTATTGGTTGGGAAAAATCAAGAATTGTGAAGATGTGCTCTGGGTCACTGTTTTCTTATTTTTTACAAACTAAACATTAATTTATCAAGAAAATAATAATTAATAGATGAATCCAGAATGAACTAATTGTTAGTTGCAGTCCTATGCAAAGTAGTTATACAACCCTAAATCCTGCTTTTACATTAATGCATGATTAATAATAATCTGATTATAAAGATATGTAGTAGTATCACAGTCACAGGCCATTTTTTGATGATTGCACCTTTAATGCTTACAGGTTATTTTTATGATCACAATTTTACTCAAGCAGCCTTTAATACCTAACTCATATTTCTACAGATTTACTGATGTAAAATGTCTGAATACTTCCTTCACCACATCATTTAAATTATGCTGCATTTGTTCCCTGCAGAACTCTCTTCCTTATCAAGTCATTTCAGTCTATAATTGAGTCATAACCTCTTACTTTCTCGCCAGCGTGGAAAGAATATTGTCCTGTTTTCGAGGCAAATCAATTGTTTAAGTATTTCCTTATATCAGATTTCATTTTTTGCAATTTTATGGCAGAAATGCACCTTTTACCTTCCTTTTTTAAAGATACATCCAGTTCTTAGACATGTTCATATGAAAAAGGTTGAAATAGTCTCAGAGCATTAACGGATTTTTTCCTCTTTTTTTTTTCCCCTTTTTTCTTTTTTTAAACAAAATGTGGCTTTCAGGACTCAATTAAGCAGAATATCTTCCAAATACTGAGGCTTTTAGTTACTGCTAGAGGTTAAACAGCACACACAGTAAGTAAAATTAGCTGCACCTTGACCAGTTGCATTAATAAAATACTACTTATACATGCATAAAACAGCCGTAATCATCCAGTTACATAATCTGTGCAGAACACTACAAAATGGGCCAATCTATAACACTTCTACAGTGCTGAAAACCGATTTTAATGCAGAATTTTTCCTGTAAAAACATTTTCCTGGATCTCAATACATCTAACTTAACTAGTGAGGTACAAATATGTGATGAATACCTACACATGCATTCCTCTCCTGATGAATGGATGAGATTATACTTTATTTTAGCCTTAGCTTTTTATTAATTGCTCAGTCCTCATGTGATCACCGTTTCTAATCAAAATGCAGACACTCAAAGGTCAGGGGGAATTAGCCCCCCATTGCCCAGAAATAAGCTGCTTTAATCAGGTTGCAGATGGCCTGATAAGCAGCAGGGTGGCATTAGGGGGGCGGTCGTGTGGTGTAGCTGAGGCGTGTCAGCGATAGCATCTGCACCTCGTCTCTAAAGGTGCCACTGTGTCTTTCATGTCAGGTGAGTGCACTGACATTCTGTCACATTCAGACTTCAGATGTGTTGAGGTAGAGGGGGGCAAACATCAAAGTCTGAGTTTATGTTGACAGTGGGGTAACACAGACGCACGCAGCACGCTCCTGCAAAATGTGGTGGACGCCCTCCTACACACGCCTGCATGCAATAGCCATGACAAGCGTTCTGAGTGTGAGATAGAGTTGATGTCTGCCAGTGAAGCCTACATTTCAGTCTCTTTATCTCCTGCGCCTTCTGCTGATAATTACAGCGGTCCCTTCTCTCAGACTCGGTCACACCAAAGCTGCCAGTCTGCGCAGCCTGAGCCAGAGGAATTATCGGCCCGGCCATCGCAAAACGGAGCACGCCAAGGTCGGGCCCTGTGTTCAATTTCACTTTTGATTCCAGTCCACCTTTCGTTCCCCTTTACCACTTATCCAGTCCTCCCTCCCGGCCCACCCACACCCGCTGCTGTTGAATTTCACTCCAGGGCTAACCTCTATTTCCAGGACAACCAGCGCCTTGACACTCATTCATTTCCAATCCTGCAGAGTGGTCGGCTGAATGGAAATTGACGATTCAATTTTTGGAATGAAACTCAAGAGTCCTTTTGGAATTGACTCTCCCCCTCCTGCCCTCCCCTCTCCTCCTGCTTGGGTGCCCGTTCTGCCACCCCCTCTTGCCCCCCGCCACTCGCTATCTCCGTCCTGGTCTGCTGAGTACAGCCAATTTCTCCGCTTGTGTGGAGACGTGGGCGAGATGGCTACCGCGCAGCACGGCTTAAAAAACGCCCTGCAGCTCCCGCAGACTTCTCTCAGACACCTTGTCTCCGTGCCCGCTCTCTCATCACTGAACTGCCGTCAAACAAGCAAACACTTAAAAACCGAAAGGGGTTTATTCTCAGCATTGCTCCCAGCTGGATGTTGGGTGGCAATTTAAAAATGATCTATGCAAATGTAATTTCGCTGTGTGTCATCCAACACAGCCAATTAATGACTGAGCTTCTTCAACCCAACTATAAATTAACAAGGCTAGATATAATAGCTAGATTAATGTGTTTTTCTGGCACTTGCATAATTGCGAGAAGACTCCGGTGGGGCTAGTGTGAGCTGCCTCATTTCTACATGTGATGGAGTGAGTTAAGACAGAGGAAGGATAAACGCCTGCATCGACTCTATTTATCATTTATATGAACTTTGTTGTCGCTCCTATTGGTTTTTATTGAGGGGAATGCATGAGGAAAGCGATGGGGGAAGATATTTTGCCCTCAGGGAACTTGTATCTACTTCAGCAGAAATTACTAGTATCAGTTGTTAAGATTGAGTTCCGTGTGAAGGACAGCATTAGCTTCAGTCAGACTGAGGAATTTATTACTGGAAAACAAATCCATGAGTGGTCAGAGGGGCATATGTGCATGGATGGCGTATCTGGTAATGAGAAATGAGGGCTCAAGGCAGAGAGAAGACGTGGCAGACGGAGAGAAAAGAGCTGTGTAAGAGGTAAGGGAGACAGAGAGGATGAGTGACCGTCTGTCTCATCCAGAGGAGAGAAGCAACACAGACTGATACTATGGGAGAGACAAAAAACAAGCTCAAGGATCCAAAACAGCACATTACCAACAACGGGGCCTTTTGTTTTGCCCCTCTCAGCCGATTGTTCTCTTCGCCGAGGGTGAGAACGTTAATCCGCTGTGGAAAGAGGAGTTGGGAGGATTTACTCTAAGTATCCTTATTAGTGGGAATTCACTGATATGGTGGGGGAGTGGGTAACGGGTGAGGGGAGAAGGTAGGGGGTAGAATGAACAAGGAGGGAAAAGGAGAGCAGCAGGAGGGGTGTAGTGTATTCAGAATACACTGTAGCTGCCATATGAATCTTTAATACAGGGCTTAATGGCGAGGGAGGGAAGAAGGGAGGAGTGAAGAATATAAAGAGAGCGAGGGAGAAGGGAGAGGAATCTCCGAGGAGGTTACTGAGCTCTCCGTATCACAACACTCCTGATAAGTGCCAGCCTCCCAGGATCAAACCTAATTCTCCACAGCTCTAATGCCACCGCCAAGTCCGTTTCACACACCGAAGATGGCGGCGAAGGACAGACTCGCCTTTTGTCTTCAAAAACAAACGGAGGCCGATGTTCAGATAAAAGCGGATAAAGGATCTTTCCAGGTGATAAATTTCTTAATTGCTTTTGTTAAACACACACCCTGCTGGAAGCTTGGCCATGGTACATTGTTTTAATTACACGCACAAGAGCCTAATTAGTTGTATCTGTTGTACCAGAGGCTAACGTGCACCCAATTAGACCCAAATCAAAAGGATGGTACAGTCAGATGAGGGGAAATGTGTGGTTCTTTGTTCCCTCACTGTATTCATCAAATAACAGAGGAAAGTAAAGATGGCGCTTAACTTCCTAAGTTGCTGATGTCATGATCACCCCCGCTATCTTTACACTAATTAAATACATTTTCCGTGCGAGTGCTTGAGCGGGTGGCTGCCTCACTTGTCAGTGTTTCCATCTCTTTGTCTCGCTCACTGATGGCAATCGCTAAAGTGGAAAAAAAGCATCCGTGCGATGATAAAGGCTAAACAACGCAGCTCATTATTGTGGCCTTCATGCAACAGTTTGTGGATTAACACACCACAGTCTTCAGAGTCAGATGAGCCAGCTGGTTCCCATAATAAACAATGAAAAGAGGAGATCAGCTGAAGTGCGGTGAGGATGCCACAAATACTGCCTTTCCCTGCAAGAACGGATGCTATTCAATGATATTATAATGGAGAAGTGTGTGTGCTGCTCTTGCAATATAGCTAATTGTTAAACAGGCCCTCAGGGGACGTAAGCTATAGCCCAGCAAGAAACATCTGACATGGAAGCTTAGAGCTAAAATTATTCAAGAACATCTACAAGTGATTTCCCTAATGACATGACAAATAACAAGGGTAAAACAGAAAACAGCACATCCACCACTTTGGAAATACAACCACATCAAAGCCTTCTCCTCATCCCCAAAAGAACAACTCCTTCCCTCAGCAGTGGGGCTAACGGTGCCGAAAACTTCCACATCTATCGCAAGTTCTTACAAAAACTTCAACATTCAGCACGGCATGCTTTTTTCCCCCCTCCTCCCTTGTGCGAATTTACCCCATTTCAGAGAGCACGTAATGGTCTCCTGGGGCAGCACTACAGCAGAGTCGGAGGAAAACAGCATTTCGGAGCATGTAGCGTTTCATCTCTGCATGTTCTCCTGTCAGCTGTTAAGAACCGTGTAGGTCTGAACTGTACCGTGCTCTCAAATCACTCCCATCAGTCAACGGAAAGCAACTAGAGTGCATCAGAGTATTAGCTGTGGCTAAATGGAGTTCTGTTGTGTTTTTCTGCAGCCATGATTATAGCCTGAAAGCATACCTGGCTAACAAGGACTTCTCTCGGCTTCCACGTACACTTATCAGACACAGATGGAGACGGCTTGTCTGAACTCTTGTGTCTGGTTTGTCGAGGCAAGTTGAAGTATGCGACGTTATCAAGAGGGACACATAAATAGGTAGCGGCACAGATGCAGCAGGTAATGCTAATGATAAGTGGCGTCTGGTGAAGCTGTTCCATTTCCCTGATTGGTTCCATTGTGCCTCTGCAGGGGAAACGCTGAGCTCTCGGACAGGCAATCCACACATGTGTGAACCCAAATAGTCCCTGACAAGTCACATCTGAATGGTGGGAGTGAAGGGACGGAAGGGGTGCCGGTGGTGGAGGTGGTGGAGGGGGGGCTGTAACTACTGATTGTTACCCTGGCAACGGTAGACCAGGGATCAGGAGGTTAGGGCGCATGCCGTGCAGCACTTGATAGCTGCGTGAGGCCACACGTGGGAGATATTCCCAAGGTTTATAATCACTGTCAGCCAGCAGCTCAAGTGGTCGCTGCACACGAACACACACACACATACACACTCGTGTATCTATATGTGAGTGTGTGCAAGTGTGCTCCAATCTTCCTGGGAAACTCATCTGGCCTAAGCTTCCAACTGGCAGCGAAATCCTAAAATCCTACCTACCAGCTTTCTCATGAGTGACAATCTATTCTCACTGGTCCCTTGTGGGTTCTTTCTTTTAGAAGAAAAGAAAAAAAAAAAAAACATTTATAAGAAAGCAGTATGTGTGATTCTAACAAGAGATCATCTCTGTAGCAGGCATAAAAATAGGGCTCCTATGCTGCAGCACAAAAACCCAACATCGCCGTGTTTTCTTGTTTCCCAGTCAATAACTAGCGTGTTATGCAACCATGCATCCTGGATCAAATCAATGCCAGAGTGCTTTAAAAAAAAACCTCATCATCATTTTCGCTGTAGTATGCCCATCCAGTCGCTCCACTCATCAGCTCGCACACTGAATTTTCATTAGGAGGCACTTAATAGAGACAGGCACGTTTAGAGTTTCTCTCTGGGTGGGTGGGTTCTGTCGATTAGGGCGAGTTCATCTCTATCACAATAAATAACATTGATTACAAATGCTGAATGCGAGGGGAGGGGTGTTGAAATTAAAGTGTAAAGGAGGATGAGGTTGATGTACGACAAGAGCGGTGCAAATGGAGTTAAGAGAGATTGGTAGGTTATATCTAAGAGACAGGCAGAGTGTGAGAGATAGAGAGGACGTGTTTGTATGAGCGTGTGTGAGCCTGTGTGTGCGTGTGAGGCCGGAAACTAGACGGGGTAACCACAGTCATTCCTTTAGGAGTATCCAATTCTCAGTGAGTCAGAGTGTCAGACCGCAAACAGACACACTGAGCTCCTCTGACGGGACGCATGCACTCCGAGTGTTTTACATACAGGCAGAAACAAGCGTCAGCTCATGTTTCCTTGGCTGAGGTGAGCGTTAACCAAACAAATCAAACCGAACCCGCTGAAAAATAATCTGTGCCGCACACTTTGGGTGAAGAAGAGTTTTCTTGGCAGACACAGTTCACCTGAGGGTCACGGTAGTGGAGACAGATTGTTTTTGGCTAAATCCAATCATGAGCTGCTACAATAAAGTCCTGACGGAAGAGAAAGTACCATAATTCCGCTCTCGTTATGTACGAACAAGACTTTAACTTTTACTTCTGTCTATAAAAAGAGATAAAAAAATTGGCATCCTCTTGCCAATTTATCTCTTCACACTGAAGAAAAAAATCCTCCTCTATTTATTTCATTCCGTTTTAAATGGACAGTTGTTCTATACAAGTGGGAGAAAAATATCTGTGTTCTCAAGGGCAATGACCTTGCACAGCTTAAGAGATCTTTTCTGTGTTTGTTGCCTTGGTATGCTGCCTGGATTTGTTTGCGATGCAGCATGCTCAACATCACAAATCAGGGATTGCGTGGCTGTTGTCAGGGATTACCGGTCTGGTCTTTGAGTTTTTCATTAAACTGCTGTATCGGAAAACAAACAACAACAAAAAAAACTTCCATCAGCCTCTTGGCAGACGAGACCATCTCACTCATGCATTTGCAGGACACATTTATTCATACAAAGATTCTTTTTTTTTTTTTCTTTTTTTTTTAATTCTATCTATAATGCTGTGCTTCCTCATGAATAAATAAATGATCTGCCAGACTCTGTGGTGACAGAGACACATGAGCTTTTATATTTTCTGGATGAGTGTCACATTGTCACTGAAGAGGAAAGCGTAGATCAAGAAAAAGCTTGCAACCACATGGTGGACATCACAGTATATGTTCTTCTTATTTAAAAAAAAAAAAAAAGCTGTAATATGTTTAAAATCTAAGCTCTTTATCCTATATAGGGCTGCAGCGTGATTTTGTCTGACACCGTAGTGAGTGGAATCCTCTTACTTTCGTCTTTATGAGGTCAGCAGTGGAAATGGACAGAGTTCAGACAGATGGGGCCCGAGGGAATGAAGCAGGGGAAAAGAGATAAAAATGGGGAAGAGCATCAAAGCAAGCAGGGGATGAAGACAGGACAGGATTAGGGAGAAGGGGGACAGAAATATGTAAAATTTATAAAATAAAAAAAGAAGGGGGAAAGATGATTGACAATCAGAGAAAAGCTAAGGGAGATTAAAAGTGTCATGCTTCAATGGAAGTGCTTGATGGATGGTTGAACAGTGTCTGAAACCCCCATCCCCCTTTACCTCTGTGATGTTGGAACTGGTCTGTGTCAGATTATTTTTGTAACTTTTCAAAACTATAAAATCCCCACATGCACGCCCACCTCAGCAGGGACCGACCAGGTGAGGGGAGGTAAGAAAGTACAGCTTTTTTTGAACTTCACTTTCAATATCCGTTTTTATTCTTCACATAGCTTCTTCTGTCAGGTTTCATATGCACAAATCAATAAAACTCCATTAACGCTTTAGTGGAAAGATAGTCTGAATAAGTGAGCTGTGGTCTCTATGATGGCAGATTCGATGTGGGTGCTCAAAACAGCTGTAATCAATTTTGTCTTCAGATGTGGTCGGACAACACGACATATAAACAAGTATGTTAATATCCTGACCTCAAAGCACCAGAAAGCGATCAGTTTGATTTCTCTATAATATTATATTTGCATGTCTACATAACCACCAATCAAAATTTAAGTTTGGGGAGAAAAAACCAACTAATAATTCTTTTTTTTCTATTAGATCAGATCTGAATGACAATCGTCAAACAACCCACCAATTCAGCACTGCTCAATTTTGATTGGTGTATGTGCTAAAAGGCCCCGCCCACTTCAAAAACACAAAGACAAAAAAACAAATCTGCATCTCTCCTGTGAAACGTCTCTTTTAATGATGAAAGCATGTTCACCAACCCTAACGAACATATCATAATGTATTATGTATTTCTATTTTATTGTATTGTATTGTGTTGTATTTTATCTTTAGGTGCATTTTATCACGGTGCATTTTCATTTTTTGAAGCCATAAAACTGATTATTTTTACATTACAATTTATTTAACACCTTGTATAAGCCTGGGCACGCTCCCTTGACAAAAACAAAAAGTGCAAACCAATTTATACGAGGTGACAGAAAAAGTGATATGAGTGGTAGGGAGGGTGTAAATTTGCCACAAACATTATAAACCTAATCAACACTCTAAACTACTAGTTTACCAAGAGGTAGTATTTCCTCTCCAAAGTACTACTGCTCAGGACGCCCTCAATCTGCCACAGCATCTACGCTGCTGACAGTTCATTACTGTATTTATATGCTGTAGAGGTCAGTAAAAGTAACATTGTTACCAGGGTCATAAATTTTTGGCAGGACCAGAGGACAGATTTACTGGATTTTCTCTGGAAGTAGGAAAAAACTTCTGTTATTATGAGAACTACAGAATAGGATCAGACACTGTCGACAGTGTAATACTGTGACTATACTCATGATTTACACACTCAAATAAATGTATTAGGGTTAAGTTCCTCTTTGAGAGCCATAGAAATAGCTGAGAGGTAATGTGACAGAGGTTTTGCTCTGCGAGGTGCTGATGTTGTTGGCTTCCTCTTTACATTAAGTGACTAACAGGCAGATTTCTCATCAGTCACGGCAGAATGGGAATCCTACTTTGCAGCACCTGCCAAACAAGACATCTCTGCCTCAAGCCTTGATGGACTGCATTCACTCCCCTTTTCTCATCTGGCCCGTTAACTCTGCTGCCCCTTGAACGTTGATGTGGCCACTTTTCCCCGTGCAGGCCACGGGGTCCTCTGTAAAAATGACTAGTCACCAAGTGCTGTCTGAAGTGAAGCTTTGATAAAAAGTGCTTTTTTCCACTTCACCGCTCAGATCTGCAGGAACCAGTCTGCTCCAGAAGCTGAAACACCCCCCTCCTCAACCCTCCAAGTATCTTTTAGAAATGAAGCAAGCAAGCAGAAGGGCTCCTGCTAGTCTCCATCCTCAGGGCAAGAGCACGGCCTTGACAACTATCTCCTCCCTGCGACAAGCAATCCTTCTCCGCAGGGCTGCCCAAAGAAAAAGTGTTGATGCTAACAAAATGCATGACAGCCACTCACTTATGTTAACAGCCCGAGCGCACTGAAGAAAAGTATCCCTCTGTTTGAGTTTGGTTTTATTTTCATTCACCCTTTCTAACATCTGAACTCTACAGTCTCTGGGGGAAAGGAGGACGGTTGACAGTGAGCCAGACAGCTCCTCTCGCCCAGGGGGTTTGAACTCTGTCCTGCAGAGAGGGAGGGGTGTGCAGGCTGGGATCGGATAGAAAGGGTGTGTGCGGGGTTTAGGAGAATGATGCTTTAGCAAAAAAGGGGAAATGGAAGGGTCTGGAAAGAAGGGGCCCATCAATATCCTGTCATGGCTGCCAGGGAGAGCTACAGCTAAAGAAATGCTGAGATAACAACAAGGCAGACAAGTTTACTTCCTTGCTTTTTTTAATTCATGCTGGGAAAAACAACTGGAGAAAAGTTTACTCAACTTCTATTTCAAGATGGAAGCGAAAAAGCTGTGGAGCAGTAAATGTCAGTGGACCTTTGTGAATAGAATAATCAGAGAGTGGAGGGCTCATTGTATGTTGTGTTTTTATGGGCTCCACAGGGCTTTGTACGGGGCCTCCTCATGTTATTCAAAAACCAAGAACGAAGGCAGCAAAGTGGTCCGCAGGGGGGCAAAAACACACAAACAAATTTGAGGTCAGAAATTGGAAGGTTACTGGCACCACCGAAGAAGAATTAATCACAGTAGTTCTGGAAAACACTGCTCAAGGAAGAGTTAAGTGTTTCAAGTCTACAGGTTTTTAAAAGATGAGCGGATACTCATTACCCTGATTTGTCTTTCAAACTATTCACATCAGTCAGCCAAGGTTTAAAGAAGTGTCATTTTTATTCAGCAGCGGCCTTCCTCTCCATCGTTTAATGTGGTGCACCAAGGCTCCAGGTGACCTGCTAGTGCAGACAGTGTTGAGGAAATTCTCTTACAGGGCAAATAAATTGTCCAGTGGACCTAAACACACTGTCATTGCTGTGAAAAGGGCAATGACAGCTTCCATAGACCATTCCACTTCACCACTTTTAATGCATGTTAAGAGGATTGAACTGGCAAATTAAAATCCATATCAATTACATCTCGTCTCCTGTGACTCGTAAAGGGAAGCAGTATTTTAAGGGAAAATATCAGTGTTAAGGTCCACACTATCAAAAATGCATCAAGAGTTGTTCTTAGGCAACTAGAGACAGTTTTTGTGGAAGAGATATGTACATGCTGCAATGAAAATGGACTAGAAAATAAAATAGGCACTGGCATAAATCCCACCATTTCCTTTAAAAAAAAACAACCTCTTATTACCTTTCCAGAGTCAACACTTGATTCACCACACGCTCCTATGCTTTCAAAAAACCCCTCTGGCACCATTATTTAAAATAAAAACCATTAAACATCTTCATTTCTAAGGGATCTCTTTTATTTTCCCCTTTCTCGTCTTCTAAATCCCTCTAACCAAATACTACATCGACCTGTGTCTTGCTTTTCTGGAAAGCTTCCATCCAGACTCAATAAAGCCATGTGTGCATCTCCCTTATCACATCTAAGATAGCATATCACAATGAGTGGGCTACAGGGCCTCCCTCATCCACAACAGATACTACTGTTCTTGTTTTTGCCTCTCGCTGGCAGGGCAGAGTGGAGAATTCCAAGTTTGCATCAGGCAAGTCGGTGCTTTTTGAGAATGTTGATTGCAACGCAGTGCCTTCTGCTTAAACAATCCACTGAGACTGAGGCCTCACACTGAAACATCACAGTAAAAATGCACGTCAATTGTTTTTTGATCAGCTCAAGCAGATGGTAGGCTAGCAACATATTACACTTCAAAATGCTGGTTTTGGTTTTAGCTTTCTTGGACTCTGTAGTTGTTTGGCTTTGTTTATGGTTTCAGAAAATGAAATCAAACAAGGATTTCCTCACATAGACTCCTGATTAATCTGTGTTGTTAGGGGAGGAAGGATTCAGATCTATTACTTAAAGCTGGGGTAGGCAGTTTATCTTTGGTGTAATCGTGCAAGAAGTCCATAATTAACCTCAACCTTCCAGCAAATTGCAAGGTGGTCTCAAAGAGCACTAGACCCTGGTTCTGTATTCAGGCTTGGCTCTGTATTTAGACCGTGATGGGACTTTCTGACAAACACAGTAATTTCAGGGAGCGCATGTGCCCATTGGCTGCTCTCCACTTTGCATCTTAGTGACAGGTGACATCACTAGGTGAGGACTTGCTGTTGAAACAAGTGCCATGCTTTATGTTCTAAAACTGGCCTATGGCGACTTGTCCAGCTGAGTTCCAGGCGACACCGTCAGCCATCTTGAGGCGAGTGAAGATGTACCAGTTTACTCCGCTGCAACTTTCCATGCAGATTTTTCGTCTCATCGTGAATCTTTGGTGTAAACTGGCCTTAAAAGCAAGAAAGACAAAAAACTAAATATGCGAGCCAGAGCAAAAACAGGGAGGGGAAGGTGCAACGCAGTTGCTTCCTTTCAAGTCTCATGCTACAGCTAGCTTGATTTCCAGATGATGCCTACCCCAGTTTTAAGTAAAAATATCAATCCCACAATGTAAAATATACTTCATTACAGGAGGAAGATGTGCTTTTACAGTCCCACTTAAAAGTATAATGTGTAAAGTTTGCCACCAGAGGTCTCTCTATCAAGACTACAACAGAAGATGTAGTTTGATGTAGTGACACAGTGTGGGATCATGGGATTTGTTTATTTCAGTGCTAAACATTCATTGTAGATAAAAATCTATCTGCCTGACTCAGACAGAAACACTCACAAACGAAGTCATCTACTGTATGAAAGTTTTATTCCCATTATGTTCGGTCAAGTTTGCCGACCTCCTTCCTTATTCTTTGGTGTTAGCACAGAAATTAGTGACAGGTGACAAAATAAACAAACACACTGCTACGTGGAATGAAACTAGGAGTTTGAGCTTTGTGGAAAACATTTGAGATGATATAGGCACACAACTCAACACATTATATAACAAAGATACAATCATACTGAAACATTTTAATGTGGAAATGTAGAATATTCTGAGTTTAAGTAAAAGTACATTAGTACAAGTAAAAGTTCATTAGTATTATCAACAAAATAGACTACAAAAAGCAAATGCCCTTATTGTGGTGAAAAGCTGCCCTCAGTGTAACTTCGGTGTAAAGGTTTTGCTTGCAGTGATGAAGTTCCAGAGAATTACTGTCTGAATCTGCAGTTCCCGCTGGCTTCAGCAGGATTCAGCGTATTGTTTAGCTGTCAGAGTCACAGATCTACTGCTGTAAGCAACTCTCACAGCTCTCATCTGCCAAACATTTGTATGTTTTGGACCAGAGTTACATTTTTAAGAAATACTGGATTATTTTACCTCTTTGGATCTGGAACTGTTATTTGAATAAAAACATGCGAGAAGGTCAGAGGGGAAATCTGTCTTTGGCTAAACTGCTAACAACTCACAGACATCTGAACTCAGCATTGCTTCTTTTGTATGAAGTCTTAAGCCAAAAAGCTGTTTAATCTTTTATAGCGTGCTGGGATTTGTCACTTTTTTAATAAAGCATTTTGAAAATAACAAGAAGTTATAACTAGTGCGTGACCAACAGAGGATTTTTGAGGACAATGCTGATATTAGGGTGCAAGAAAATTTAGATAACCATAAAACAAACAACACCATTACACCATTTTAACTTGCATTTTAAAAGCATTTTTTCTGGTTTTATAAAACTGATCAAATACAGGCCCATATCGGAGAACATGCCGATGCCAATATCGATATACCTGCGATAGGCCAATATCCGCTGATAATATCGGCAAACCAATGCATCAGTGGGGCCCTACTTATAGCTGTCAGAAAGTGTAGTTGAGTAAAAAGAAGGATTTTACTCTCTTAAGCTGTAAGTATATTTCTTGAGTAAATGTGCTTTCCACAGTACTGGATTTATATCTTGTTACTTAATGTTGGATCACCTAAAAAGTGACCACGTTCTTTTGACCACAGCCTACACAAATTACTAAATGTGGGGACAAGATTAGCTAGAACAACTGGTAATTCATGCAAAATACAGCTAAGTGAGTGTCTGAGCTTAATGAGAGCAGAAAAAAAACAATAGTTCTAGGCAATTGGAGAGAACTCATCACAGTGAGGGAACAGATATAGAAAGTCTTGCAGTCAATTGACCCTGTACATTTCTAATCCACACACATGACCGACCATGGGTTCTTTCAATTCACCGTGCCAACCAATTACACTTACAGGGAGAGTGCCTACCGCACAAAAGATATTTCCAGTCCAATTTCTCTCGACCTGTCAGACTTTTTCAGAACGATACATTAGAGCCATCAGACAAGGCCAGGGCAAAGTGCATATTTGAAAGAATATAGAGTTATATACAGTCTGTGATGGGAAGAAGGAGGAGCGGGGAGGAAAAGTAAGTTCAACTCTGAGCTACCCTGCTCCCTTTGATCAGGAGGAACGGTGGATTGGAGACGATTTTTCAGAGGTTTCCATCTAATCCGTATTTTATAAACCTACCAGTAAATGGTTACAGCAAATTTACAGCAAACGCAAGCCCACGCCAAAGTACAGATTAGACTGCATGTCCTCTACTACAACAAACAGCAGCTTTTTTGTCTTAGACTAAATTACACCACAGCATTAGGTCCAGAGCAGTGGTCCAGTGCCGATCTTACTTCACAAAAATGAAGAAAAAGAAACCATTTATCTTTGCTTTTGGTCTCATTCCTTTTCCTGTGATAGATGCAGCTGCACTGAACCAAGCAGGTCAACTTTCCCACTGTGCGTTAGGTGAGGATTTCTACAAGAGAATCACACAAAGAGTGACAAGAGAAACATTTCTCCAGGGGTGTTAACTATTGAGAACTCTGATGTTTTCTGCCTACAACAGCCCTCCAGCCTCTTTTGAACTTTAAGTGTCACATCTCTAGAAACAATTTGAGATTGTGTTGGGAATGTGTTTGTGTGTGTGTTTGTCCTCTGAGGGAGAGTATTACGTCTGAGGGGGTGGACTGATGAGACAGGCATGCAGACTCCATTTTTGTGTCGTCAATCACCTTCGCGTACAGTAAATGATTTTTCAACAAGCTCCAGGGTGATGGATAATCAGAAGAAAGGGTGGGCTGAGTACTACTCTCCTAGTTTTTCAATGGACGGCGGAGGGGAGAGAAGGTCCCTACATCACCCCGTTCTTGTTGTGCTGTGCACGTTTTTCCATTTGGGCGCTAACGTTAAACGTGGTGCCCTGGGCCAAAGCGATGATGGATTCCCCCTCCTGGCAGCTTCCCCTTGTTTCAAAGAAGCACTCAGGATGAGAGAGGGCGGGGGATGTCTGGGGACAGATGCCCCATGTCGAATGAGGAGCTGCCAAATGGAGCCTCTACAGTTCTTCATCAGGGCCGGTGGTCCTGGAGGGGTGGCTGCTCCAGGCAAATGCTAAAAACTGCGAGCCAGGCAACACATCTGTGCAGCTGGGTTCCCTCTATGGCACGGAGCACACAAACCCTCCAGCAAGTAAAGGCATGCACATCAGGGACAAAGAGAGAAATACAGAGGGGAACAGAGAATAAGCCAGTCAGAGACAGATAGAAACAGAGGAAAGCAGGGGGTTTGTGAGGCATCTTACTCTGGATCCCGAAGCCAGAACTTTCTCTCCCCATTTAGCATCGACCATGCTGAGCTAAAACCAAAAGCGGCCCTCCAATGGCGAAGGCGCCAAAGGAATGCAAGGCAAATCTCCGCGTTAATTCTCCCTCTGCAATCATTCTTCTTGTCTCTCTCCAGCTGTACTCCTCACATGTTTTGTCTCTATTTTCATTCAGGTATAATTACAGACCATTGTTTATGTTGTTGATCATCAATTAAGATGATTCACCGTCTGCTGGGAAGACTTTTTTCACTTGATGTTATTGTTGTCCCAGCATCTCTGTCTCACTGTTGATCCATCACAGGATTTTATTCTGCACTGATGCAGCAGTTTGCGCTGACATTTACTTTACTTATGATGTTTGTCTTCTTTCTCCAACCATAAGCATCTTCCTTCTTGCAAGTGACACTTTCATTCTGTTGTCATCAAACCTCTTCAAAAATTCAGCAGAATGTAGCAGGGCTGCACTTCCAAACAATGCTGCAAACATAAAAGCTAAATTTAAAAAAATGTTTCCCACACACGCTCTTGATTTTGACAGAACTTTACTGGTAGACAGAATTTTGAAGAGAAAAAATATCAACTTTATCTTTGCTTTTCTTGGTTGAAGTGGAAAATCTCACATGATGCCAAAGCTAGCAAAGGCCCAGTCCAAATGTCCAAGTCTTGCTTATGGCAATAAGGCTTTTAATCCTCAAGCAGCTGCAGCAAACTCT
>JAPZDX010000022.1:21507798-21519597 GCA_029783625.1 Naso annulatus
GTGGTATTATGAGAACTGGCCAAGAGTCAGGATAAGTCGGGTGGGGTGAAGGGGAGCAGTCCTGCTGTTGGTTTTTTTTTTTTTTTTTTTTCCTGCGTTGGCTGGTTCTGTACTGTACTGGGCTGAGTTATACTGGGTTGGGTCAGGCTTTTTGCTGCCAGTTCCCAGAACACAGGGACCCTTTTTTCTTCTGCCAATCACAACCAGATGTGCCCAGACTTGCTTTTTCAGCTCTGTGCGAGTCCTACAAGTAACAGTGCACACTTACCAAACTTGGTGGGGCACATACTCTGACTGACACACACAGCAACACACACACACAGCGACAGGCAGGCACACAAACATGCCCTAGCTGACGCACTGTAATCACAGGGGCCAGAAAGGAATCCCAGAGCAGGAATGGACTCCAAAAACATGCATTTCAACACTGGGGCGCTTGTCTTGTTCGCCTATTCCCCTCAGGACATGTAGTTTGAGAAGATTCAACCTGACACGACTGAGAGATTTACGAGGCGTAGATGGAGGCCTATTCTCACCTAGATACCTGGTCCTATCAATGCAATGCCAAGACCTATCAATTACAGGCCAGACAGGTTTGTGCGCCCGGAAATTCCTTAGCAGATCCTCTCAGCCTTAGAAAGCAAAACATACAATGCAAGACACTCGGCTGCTGAGGCATTAAGGTGCCTGTGGGTGTATTTTAATATTTGAGTGCTGCTGAAATGTTTTTCCTTCAAACACAGTGTGAACAAAAATTTCTCCCCTCCAGCTACATAAAGCATCGCTGGTAATGACAACGGCACAGGGGTACAAAAGTCATTCTACATGGCAACTGTGCAGCTGCTGTTTGTGTTTGAATGAATCCAGAGCTTGGAGGGGGTCATGTGTTGTGTATGTAGGCAGTCGGATGTGATGCGCAATTAACTATTCATTACATAAATCTGATTAGGGAATTGTTCATCCGTGCAGGTTATGTGAATAAGTATTACACAGCGCCTTAACCTCTTTTCTCCTTTCTCCTGTGCTCCCGAGGATCTGGTCCCCCTCTCTGTATCTCCTCTGCCACGGATCCACCTCCAAGCAACATTATCAGCGAGTACCATCTGTTCCCTGCAGCAAGTGTAAAATTGAGCTGCTTGAGAGTTGTCTGATATCGATCGCAGCCACATTAATTTCATAACGCCACATACAGTGTGTCACCGCTCACAATCACGTCATGGGATCTGTGCACCCGGTCATGCCCACAGATGCCACAGCTCAAAATCTGCATTGAGTGTGACTTCACCGCAGGATATAATGTATTTACGTCTAATGTTGGGGCTGCATGGCTGATGGTGAAGAAAATATATAGCGGTAGTCACTGCAGAATATTGTCGTATCTAAACATCTCAGAATATGCGTAAACCGGTTAATACTGTTCACAAATTACAGTGAAATGACCTGAAGTTTAATTTCAACCATAATTAACATGGCCCTTTGCCAAGGTGCGAAAACCTTCATTTAACTCTTAATGGCTCAGAGGAAAAGGTTTACGTTGCATTAATTAACATGAAAAAAACAAGAGAGTCTAAAGCCCTGCTATCAACTTTACTTCAGTGTTAATTAAACACCAAACAGAAATGAAGTGAACCAAACAAAAAATATTGACCTTTTTTTTACATTTGATTTCCTCTCTTTTCTCACACACGAGCTACTTTGTTCTGCAACACATTTGGTAGTCAACTTTAACAGTTATTTTGAGCACTGTTTTCTCTCTCCTGGCACCTCCTGAGAGAACAGCTCAGAACACAGGCAGGTTTATGAGCAGGGTTTATAAATTAGCACACAAATTAGTAATTGTGCATATCAATAATTCATTCATACAAATTAACAGAAAGAGTGTTGAACTCAAGCAGCTACATTGCCCTTGACGGGAAAACTTTTCCTGTTTATTTTGCATCACATCACACTACGTTGTGTGTGCACCTCACGACACAGCTGGACAACAGAGAGCAAACAAGAAGTGATTAAACAGCGTTAAATGTATCAAAAGCCAGGGCCACAATTGGAAGCTGAAAAATATTACAAAAAAGCAAATGCGCTGCAATTTCAAAGCAAATCCAGCTTTCAGAAATACCTTGTCATTACTGCAAGTGTTGTTTAAGGGAGAATATTTTACCAGATGGTGGCACAAGATGAAAGTATGACAAAAATGATTATAAATCATTCTCTAGGGACCGTGAAAACCAATACCAAATTTAATGGAACTCCAGCCAGAAGCTGTCACGGACAAGCAGGCGGACTGACCAGCCACCCTTGTCATCTCTAAGCTGCACTGCGAGCGTGACAAAAACAATCACAAAAGCACAAGCAAAGCCCTACAAATCACTTATTGGTGTCTTGCAAATCCTTGAGGATCTCACCCATGACAAGTTCGACGTGTCATAACAACACCAGGCGTGCCTCAAGGTGACACAGTGCAAAGCAGACATAACGCAAGATCCAATCAGACGTGTTGGTGGTGTTTAAGTGTTTATTTCACTTTTCAAGCCTTTATATACCTGTCTGTATGTGTACTGCTGTGAGAACTAGAAGCTAATGTAAAGTATAGGGAAACTAAGCAGGAGAAGACCTCAGGTATCAGACAGATTTGTTTTAATGTTCATCTCATTTTTGTGTCCTTTTTAATTCAATCAAGGAGAAGGCGCGTTGCAAAAACATAAAATTCACAGTTCAAATGATGCAAACTCACTTCAAACAAACCACACGAGTGGCTGAACAAATCATTGTCAGCAGCTCGCATGCAAACAGACATTAAGTTAAATGAAAACAGAGTGAGAGGATACAGCTGAGCCAACCCCTAGCAGAGGAACAGCGCTGTTAGATAGCAAAAATACATACGGTAGACCACTTTAAAGCCAGATGCTTAAAGCACATTAAGACCTAATCTCCGCTGGGTTACACAGGAAGCCAAAGAGCAGGGAGATTGGTTGCAGGGGAGGTGAGAGTGCACGAGCTGAGTAGGAGTACACGAGAGGGGAGTGCATGCCCTACAGGCTCCTCTTTAGTAGATGGTCCATTGTGGTTGACTGTACGGATCGGTAGATCAGGTCAATAGATCATTAAGGAATCCCTATGCTCCCGAAATAACACAGGGATCAGAGTGGAGATAAGAGCCTGGATCAATGGTGGGCGGACGAGAGGATGGAGCGCTGTGTGGAGGCTGGAACAGGGATGGAGGCTGCAGGCCCCATAATGGTGATGAGCTGGCTGGTTGTGCCGTAACATAATGCAAAAATGTTAAAGGGTCGATTCACCCAAATCATTAAAAAACATTTTCTCATTTGGTTGTAATGGTGTTTTGCTACCCAGATAGCTTTGGTTTTATCTTTGATGTCTACCTCTGTAGAATGGAATTGAACTAAATATCATTTTCTCTGTTTTTCAGTATTAATATTACCAAAGGAGGCTGGTAAGAAAATCCTTCTCTTACCCCATAATAAAAGTATAAGTAGACGACAAGAGTGCATTTTTAAAGCAAAAATTACAAGCTGCAGGAAATCACATGACCTTAGAATCATGTCTAATACTATGTCATACTATTTCTGAAAAAGTCAGCAGTAATCATTTAGTTGTAATTTAATTAACACAAGCAGCTGAATATAGGGTCGGACTCATTGTATGGATTTGCCCATATTTTCAGCTGGTATCAGCCTATTATAGATACATCGGTATCGGTGTATTCTGCGTATATTTGAAGACTGAAAAATTGCTTGAAGTAGTGATTTAAAATGGTGTAATTACAAAGTTTGTCTATCTCAGGGCGGCCCGTTATTTAACAACTAATAAGTGAAGTGTTGACTGTTCAGTGCACTGTAGTTTGGAATAAAGTTTGTTAAAATGAAAGCTATCCCACCTCCATTACATATCTTTGTCACAAGTATTTGATAACCACATTCAGCTGATATTATATACTGTATATATACAATATTAGAATTTAGTTTCTCTTTTATACTGCTATTGGCATTGGCCAAAAAAATCAATCATTGGTTGGGCCCTTGTTGAAAACCATTAAAATGTCTCATTCTGAATGTCAAAATGGTTATGTTTTTACTGTCAGAGAGAAACTGGCATTTGCAACATGTTAAAAACGTGTAGCTTACCTGTTGTAAAAGCTATTAGGCTATACAAGTTGAGCAGCAAAGATTACACAAGACCATTTAATTCCTAAAAGCTTGTCAAGTCTTTTTCTAATAACGGTTAGCTTTAGTTTTAGTGATCTGGTTAGCATAATCCATTTCTACTACTTACGTTGTGGCACTGTTAGGAGCTGATTTAACTCTGTAGAAGTAAACGTGCATAAAATATCAAAGATGCAAAAGTCTTTCTTTAGACAAGTAATAAATTACAGAGGGACCAGCAAGTATAATTGAGGCTGTAATTATTAGGAGACAAGAGCAAACTTTTTTCTTTTTTTTTTTTGGGCAAAAGTAGTTCCAATGAAACCGCTCACGGTCAGGTCTGTAGATTATCCTGAATAATGGGGACACTGTTCCTGGAAAGACACACTACTGTTGAATTTTTTAAAATGCAATTTTTCACTGCTGTGAGCCCTACAGGCTTCATTCCCTTCACCTCCACTGTGCTTCGGTGAAAATCCTGGAGTTGGACATCTCAAAACCCTGGCACAATTAATTAAATACTGCTGCACGGGACCATGACATGTAAGAAGAGATTTTTTTTTATAACTTGGGTGAACTAACCCTTTAAAAGCATTCACTAATATGTGCATGAATGGTGTGATGGGGGTGACTCTGCATTGTTTTTCCCACCTCTGTATCTCTGTAGGTGGGGTATTTGGGTATTTCTTATGAAACTGCAGCCGGGAGGATTTGGCAGTATGTAATGGATGACATTTTAGACTGGCAAATGGGAGAGCACAGCTGGATATAAATCGCATAATCCTTTTCTACTAAGGCAAGTAATGAGTTTATTGCCTCTTTAAAATTCACTAATACAGATCATTCTGTCTGGTTAACTCATTAACATCAGTAGTTATTGGGCGAACCGATTTAAAATGTAGGTTATTCAAGATGCCATAGGCAGAAGCAGAGCTATGTGGCAGTGGCTTTAAAAGAAGCCCTCTATCAGATGAGGACGTAATTATACAAAACACAACATTGTGTTCGCTAATGCAATCACAAAGCACTTAATCTTATAGAGATATTAGTATGCCAGCACTGATGTGCTTCTATAGGGAAGATATCAGTGCAAAGCCTTTTCTTATGACTGAGATCCATTTGAGATTCATTTGTAATTGGACAGGTTCTTAAAGGTCAAAACCTGCCGTTTATCAAATTCTCTCATTCAAAGGGTTAAACAAAATCTATATATGAGTAGGATTAAAGTCAAAAACCCATAATATATCAACTGATCTATTGAGGAGTTCTGTCTCTTTGATCACAATTTCTCATTATCCTCTTCAAGCAGGACTAATATTAAAATAAACAGAGCAGGGGGTTAAGCCTGGGGACCAGGGCTTCCTGCCCCCCCACCTGATGCCGCCGTGAGCCCTTCCTGTCTGGGTGCCGGGGCCAGAACTGCCTGCTGAGGACCTGAGGAACTCTGCGCAGATGAGAGGAAGGGAGGAGGAGGAGGAGGAGGAGAGGCGGAAAGCCATACGCAGACGCTCCACCCTAAAGAGGAACAGCATGCCAGCCCCGGTGGACATCTGTTTTCACAGGTGTGCTCACCCAATGTGATTAAGATTGGCGCTGCACACACCCCCAGGCAGCACTGCACTGGTACACCAACACCAAGGGTGCCGGGGCATGGGTGTGAGACGGGCTGAACAGTTGTGTTATTTTGGGCAGATGGAACTGATGAGAATTTGAAAGAGGAAGGAGCAAGTGGAGGAGAAAAAGAAAAAGGATGGAGGGGGGGCTTATATCAGAAAACTTCATATGGCTTATTCACTGCAAACAAACTGTTTAGAGAAACATAAATTAAGAAGAGTGGGATTATTCGGAGCACATGCAGATTATCCCCTGCCGTTTGATTCTCAAAGCGTGAGGGAGAGATCACATGAAAGGACCGGAGGAGGGCACTCATGGGAACAGTGTTTTATAAATACCAGAGCAATTCCAAAATGGGCAAAATGTTCTCACTGAGCTGACTGGATGGTCTGAAAGGGAAGCCATTCACCCCCATAAAAGCCTATAGGATATAGGTGGGCAGTGGTTTTGGCAGAACCATCACAGCTGGTACCCAATGCTACAACGCACCAGCTGCCATGGCAACCAGAGGAGGGATTGCTTACCCTTACACCAGCAGGCCACTTCATGCTTTAATGTAAAGCGACAACTTGCCTGAATTAATTTGTGTGTTGTCAAAAAAAAAAGTCCCCCAAACAGATTTAATTCTGAAAAATAAGGAGAAAAAAAAAGCAATTTTCTTTATTTATGTTGGCTCCCCTCAATCCGCTTCCATGTCGCTGCTGCCACGCCATAATTCTTCAGTGGGGTTTTGAGAACTTTCAGCCATTTCGAGTGATCTCTCTCCTGGAGTAGTATGAGGCAGCAACAAGAAAATCTTTAACGAACGAGAAAGCAATTCCATTTCATAGCAGCAAGGAACTGAGGAGGAGGGGCTGGAGAGTCAGTCACCGGCTTCTAAAGAGAAATGGAAGCCTTGGATAAAAGCTACTCACCCCAAGATATCTCCAGAAAAAAAAAAAGAGAGATAGAGAGAGAGAGAGAGAGATAGAGGGAGAGCAGAAAGACTTAACACCAAATCATCCTGCTGCACAGCTCAGAAGCTTACCTAACACTGACGACTGACAGGAAGAGTGCCACGCTGCATGTAGCTTATTAGCATCTGTGAATATCACTTTGCTTGCGCCCCTCAAACTTCTTAAACCTCTATCTGTGACTAACAGAGCTACATCATCTTTTGCAGCGGAAATGATTCGCCGAACAGAATAAATAAAAATGAAATGCACACTTTCACATGTTTGTTGGGGGTATCAAAAGGCTTTGCATTGGGTTTTCTGTGTAAAACCTGTTGCTAATGCATGCTGAAGTGAAACATTCTATCAATGTAAGAACACGGATGATGGATGTGTGCATATAGCACGCGGTATTCAGAGTTAATGTTGCTTGCTGGGATATCAAGCTGCTGGAAACAAACATATTCCATTAGCCAGTCTGGTATACATAATAAACCCTGATCACACAGCCAATCCACAGTCCTCATTCCATTATCCGCCCAATCGTTTGCAACCCCTCCCCTCCCTCCCCCCCGCCTCCCTTCCACCCCCTCCTGCCAATGAAGCGATGGCAGGCATCACTCCCACATCTCTACTGGGCTTCAATCTGCTCTCACTTCCCATCTCCTGGCGAGAATAAGTCAGCGAGGGGTACGGCTTTCTCTGAGAGGCTCGATGTGAGAAATGTATATATTTGTAATTGCTAATACTAAGCAGCGCAGAATGTTGGGCCAGCACCAGACAGATGGTTCTGAGAGAGGCAGAAGATCAGAGAGAAGCTCCCTCCCACCCTCTCTGTCCCCGTTCCTCTATTCCTCTACTATCACAGCTCTGCGTGGCACCGAGGAGCTTCAGTGTACAAAAGAGGCCCTAATTCTCCCGATGCTGGAATCAGCTCACTCTAACAAGGGTATCAAAGTAGTTCATCAATAGAGGATATTTAAAACTCTAACTCTCAAAAGCCGACAGAACCATCGGTGGGAGGCTTCTTGAGGTGTGGAAGGACAAACAGAAGCAGGAAAAACAGGCAGAAGAACAGCAGAGATGCAGGGAAATAGTTTCAGAAAAAGAGAGCAGGAAAGTCCTTCTCAGATTCACAGCAGAGTGATTAATGACACTGAGGTTCTTGTGTGTAGCTGGTTTAAAGGCACAATTAGCCTTGCCCTGTGTGTCCTTCATAAAGCAATGCCAGCTCAGATTAATTGATATAATCTAAGGCCAAGCGAGCTCAGTTTATGACGTCAGACTTCACTGGAGCAAAAGTTCTACAGTGAGCAGAGGAAATGACTGACTCACTGTACGTTTCCAGTGCGGGAAGGATGGTTTCATTTTCACAAGAAGAGGCATTATATGTCTTTATTTGGCATACATCTGTTTTACCCTCGGCTTGCTACGACACCACATCGGAGGCCTGGGTCAATTGAAGTGCAGAGGATCTTAACAGCATTCGCACAGCAGGGGAGGCAGGGGCTACTCAACTAAAAACACAGACAGACACACAAATGGATTCACTTTCACGCACACAGACGGCCAAGAAAGTACACAGATAAAGAAATCCGAAGTCTCTAAACACACACAGAAATCTTTCCCTTTCGCTTGAATGAGGCGGGCAGTGTGTGTGGGCTACGTCAGCAGTTCTTTCAACAGCTTTCTACATTAAATAGCAAAGACACATGTACAATACTCAACTCTGCCGTGCACTCTGAATCTGTCCTTCACTATCTCTTTCTATCTAAAACTCATAAATGGAATGTGCTACAGTTCACCCACAGTGCAAAGAACTCAATCAGGGGTGAAGGCGCCATGGCAGTGCTGCTTCCGCCGCAGAAAATATGTTGCTCAGTTTGATGGAAAGAGGGGAAGGTGGAGCAGAAGCTGCCGATCGATTGGGATCCTCATTGTTCAAATGGGATATAAAGCGCTCTTTGTCCGCCCATGCTCTTCTGACCTTTATCGGGCCGCTGAAGAAGGCAAACGCCGCCAGGCCGAGAGGGAAATCGAGTGTCGTTTTTGCGCTTAACACACTGCTCACAGATTGCAGAGCTGGCATGGTGCAACGGACACAGACTGTCTGCCGACCTGGGCGCACTCCGCCCTGCCCGACCTTGGTACCACTGCTCCGATGTGCCAGTGAGGGCTCTGTAGCACGCTGTCCTCGCCAATGAAAAAAAAAAAACACTCACCCTGAGACGAGGCTGGAAAACAGAAATGGGCTCAAGACACAGAGTTCATTAACAGATAAATGGGGGGAGGTGGGAAAAAGGGGAGAGAGATGGGAATAAACGAGAAAATGACAACGGACGGAAGATATGGGGAGAGGTTGGCAGCCGTCCATGAAAAAGACAGCTGGCAGCGACATCCTTCACAAACCTGGCGACGTAAGCGGCATGATGGAAGCAATCCTCCAGAGACATATAGAGAGGGAGAGAGGAAGACGGAGAGAGATGGGGGGGGGTTAGAAGGAGGGGGGTTGTGGCGGTAGATAACGTGGCTTTCGTCTCCAGATTCCGGTGCTAATTAACACTGTTCCACATACAAGGCCCCCTGCCTGCCTCGCAGCCTGGCCCCAGTCGGCAGTGCTGACACAGAGGGGCAGAGAGTGAGGGGAATGTGTGTATAAGTGGGGGTGTGTGTGTGTGTGTGTGAGGAATGGCCGGGGGACTATAAGGCAAGAAAAGGGATGAAAGGTGAGGCGAGGTCTGGTGGCCTTGTCTGAAGGTTAGTCCGCTCTCCTGCCAGCCTGCAGCCTGGTTTGGAGAGAGAAGGGGGGAGATGAAGACGAATGAGTCGGAGCGCGGGGATGCTGATCAACAGCCGAGTCGCTTACCGGCCATCTCACTCTGTCGCTCACCTCATCCAGAGAAAGCGAGCGAGAGAGAGGGACAGCAAGGGAGAGTGAGGAGGCCAATGAGCCGGCACGGATCCAGTCACAACACCACAGACACAAATCCTGGTTCTGTACCATTAGTGTCAGACTGTCATAAATCAGACGAAGCCAGCCAGCAGGACGGAGGGAGAAGGCCAAACAGAGAAGTCAAAAAGCCAGAGCTGCACAGCACTGATCAGACAGCAAGGGGGGAACAAATAGCAAACTTCATACACAGGCGGCATTTATAACAACACAAGACAGGCACTGACGCATAATGGAAGAGCAGGACAAAGTTGTGCCCACAATTGCATCTTAATGCTTTTTCAGTTCTGACCAAAATATGTCCATAGCATTGATCACTAAATACAAGAAATGGAAGTTAAAGGATTTTATCAGTATTTATGCCGTTACCAATTCTGGTCGGTTCGATTCTGATCAGAAATCTGATCAATTTACTGTGTGGTAAAAAGTAGGCTTACAACGCGCTTTTATTATATGAATTGTCTGAACACTGAAAAATGTCTTCCTGAAATTTAAACGTTAAAATAAAATGCTCCTTAATTAAAAGGACATGACTTGGAAAATAAAATAAACATCCCATTTTTCTTTCTTTACGAAATGAAACCAGGCCTGGGACCTTTTCTTCCTCTTGGCCATGTTGATGCAAATAGCTTCTTTCCAGCAGGATATACACAGAATGTTAATGTCATGACACAAGTTTTTGAACGTGGAACAGAAAAATATGCCTGAATCAACAGGAGGAACTGATAACATCATATCATCATACGATCCAATTGATTGAAGAATTAGGAACCTGTTCTCAACCAGTTTTCTTTCCCAACCCTACTGAATACTGACATTTGTCACTTTTAAGTCTTGCCTGTTTATTTGTCATCAGATATTTTCTTATCTCAATGAGGAAACCTTTATGCCTAAATTCAATGGCTGACACTAGAGAAATGGCAGAAAATCAGACCAGAGAAGCAGGGAACAACCTGCAACAAAGAGCTGCATGTTGCAGTTCATGGTCGTTGCCCTGTGCCATCAAAGCACGCTGACACTTCACTATTTTCATTCTCTTGTTCCTGCTTGTGTTAACACAGCAATGAACCCTGATGCACTGAGAAGCCGGATTTTTTTTATTAAATGAAAAAATGTGCTCCGTATAAGAAAAAAAAAAGGTTTAAATTCCTAAAGATAAGGTACCGACACAAATACTCCTGTTTTATTGGCACAGTTCTGAAACGTTTACCAGCTTTAGGATAGGATAAAACGGTTTTAAAAAGCTACTCCACACAAAACAGATTGAAGCCTTTAGTCTCTGCTTATGTATCTAATAAAAGCCTACATTAACATACACACGATCCAGATTGGTCGAGTGCTGTTGGAAAAGACATTCAGTCATTACGATTTTGTCATCGTAAATTGTGATGCTAGATTAGAACATGTGGGTTAGCATTTCCATTTGGTAATGCCATTACTGGAGCAAAAGCTTCATTAGCATTACTGCATGTAATAACCTCAACAAGGGGATTGCCTAACCCAGATTTCAACCACACCCCACCCAGGCATGCTGCTTTGGCATGCGCCCTACTGGCAGATAAATATCACATCTGCCTCCCTGCTCTGAAAATCCTACATATATATTGTATGAACCACAGGAGAAAAGACAGTTGTTGTTTGCATGAATATGTGGGAAAGGAGTGTGTGGTATGGCGTGTGTGTGTGAAAAGATGTGTTTCCATGCAAAACTGTGTAGGAAGTGAGGCTCCAGATTGGCACAAACTGGCTGCGGAGCAATACTTGGTGTTGCAGCAGGTTCTGGCAAGCATGTGCCAAGCCTACCTTACACAGCAGTAACGCCACGGGGGACTGAACACTTCTACACTGCGATTCAATTAATTTCATCTTCGCACTCCACACACTTCGACATGCTAGGAGCGTAAGGAGAGGAAGCAGAGGTATGAAGGGGTGGAGGTGAGCGGCGAGGCAAGTGGGAATAACTGAGAAAGGAAAAAGGGAAGGATGGGCCGGGGTTGGGAAATCTGAAAATTTCCCGTATCTTGCATTCGAGTTTCTGCACAGGGAGAAGAAAATGCAATTACACGTGCCCTCTCAGCCTTTTCAGACAAGTGTGGTGTGTAGAAATGAGGGGGTAGTGGTGGGGTTTGTGCCCTGTGGCGGC
>JAPZDX010000022.1:21527947-21538446 GCA_029783625.1 Naso annulatus
ACATTTTGTGTTGGCTGTAGTGGCGAATGTGGACAAAAGCGGAACTGCTTACTGTCGTAAAGATCTTGTATAAAGCGAGCATTTATTTTGGAAGAGAGTTATAGAAACACGCCACTTATTTGAACAATACCATTTCAGCCATAAACATAAAATACTGAAATGATGCAAAAAAGTAAAATATCCTCCTGCTTCCTACCATTGATAGTAAAAAAGGGAACAGCAGAACAATCATGCTTGTAATCAACTCACCGTCTCTTCCGGTCTGTGTGCCACAAAATGTTTCATAGTGTTTCTGCTAACTGAGTGGGCCAGGTAAAGGCATTGTAACAGACAGGATAGTAATCTCCAGTCTCCTCACTGATGGTCTCATTTGCAGATGTAGGTAAGATGTGACGCATCAGTATTAAATTTAGTCTGCTTCATAACCAGTAGAAGCTCTTCGTAGGGATTTAAATAAACAGAGGGTAGAAATGTGATGAGCGAGTGAAGCTTTGACAGAATATACTTCATCCCAACTTGTAGGTTAGGACTTGATTTATAATTGGACCATTGTTTCCTGAGACACAAACACATTGTGTTGACAATTTGCTAGGCAGCAGTGCTTCAATTCTATGAGCACAATAAGAAGAAGTGGTTTCATTGGTTTACTGTGGCATTCTGGGGCTGACCCTTGCTGTGAAACTCCCAGGTGAGATGGTCAACTGTCGGCTGGGTAGCAAAGCTGGTGCCTCACTCCCTTTCCTCTGCTCTGTACATCCGATCTGCTCAGTCCTTTCCCTAGAGCTCACTATCACCCCGCTACCTCCACTCTTGTACTGACAGCCAAACAATGGGAGCCAGGACTGCCTTAACGAGTAGAAAGTGGAGGCTCGACTAATTAGAGGTGCCCCCACCCCCACGCCATCGCCTCCAACCCCTCCTGTTAACTCAGAACAGTGTGATACAGCTTGGCAAGGGCCAGGACTGTTGGGCCCATTGTGAGAGAAATTGGGGCTGGAAGTTGTTTTTTCTGGCTGCTGGCCGATGGGGGAGCGTATTAATTGCCCGAATCCCACTGTGGCAAGTTGAGAGAAAGAGTGTGAGGGTGGCACAAGCCAAAGAAAGTGAGAAAATGCAGGGACCACGTACGGGACTGAAAGTCTAGCAATAAGAAAAAACAGATAGAGAAGAAGGAGACACACAGAAGCTTTGAAAATTGAGAAACAAAAGATAGATGTTTCTAAGGATGAAGCATGAAATTCAATATAGAACCAATGGATTCTTCGATTTGTGAAAACTATACGAGAAAAAAGAAAACTGGACAACATATTGGGAATAGAAGTGAAAATAAAATGACCTCGGGAGCTACTCACTAGGGAGTGGCAGACAGGGCTGCGCTGAGCGTCTTGGCTGTTGGAGTGGAACAGAGCAGGGTGCAGCGGTGGCTGCACAGTGGGCCCTCGCTGGACACTTCAATCACAGGCAGCCGGAGCCCCGGGCAAACTTGGCCAATTAGCCGCACACTGCCGCTGACCCCCAGCTTCATTAAGGGCTCAGGCTCTGGATAAGGGGAAAGAGGAGAGAGGGTGCAGAAGAGAGGATTAGAGAGAGAGAGAGAGTAAACCATCAGCACCAGCCAGGTTTGAGGAGACACACACATGCATTTGCACGGACACACACGCTTAAGGTGAGGCTCAAGGTTACAGATAAACACAATTAACTGGGAGAGTATCCTACACCACACATGTACGCCCTCGCCGTATTACACTCCCACCTCCCTAAGGTTTACACCTGCAGCCAAGGTGGTTGCGAGGGGGTTGGAGCCATAGAGGCCACAGGGCACAGCCGCCACCCCCTCTCACACACCACTGCACTGACAGCAACAGGTGTGGTGGCCAGTAGACATGCAATTATCAGGCTGAGAATGTGCTCTTTGTGACAGAGACAACGCTGGATCAGAGGGAAAATCACAGCAAGAGGGGGAGAGGAGAGAGCGAAGTGGGAGGAGAGGTGAGAGACAAAGAGGAAGGGAAGAAGATACCGACTACTGAAATTCCCCGGAGGGGAGAAAGAGAGAGAGAGGGGAAGAGAGATTTCCAGTCAACTTCTTTCATCGCAAACCCCTCGTCGGCAGAGCACAGATGTGCAGAGAGAAAAAAAAAAATAACAGATCAAAAACTAACACATACAGTAGCTATGACACACCTGTTGTTCTGCAGCAGAAATACAAATTTACACACTTTGGTGGTCCGGAGAGACCTCACATACACGTGTGCACAACAATGAGACAAAGGAGAGAGTAAACTGACAACATCCAATTTCAGTTGAGACTGGGTGGGGCTGTTGGAGGTGCTTTGGGACAGGTTGCACTCAATGAGCCCTGACAGCAAGACTGTTGGCTGTGTACATGTGTGTTTGTCTGCATTGCAAGCGTGTATACCCACATGGGACCTCTGCTTGCATCAGCCTTGTGATGGGAGTCTCAGTGGTGCTCCGGGGTGGGGGGAGGCAGCTCATACTCATTCTCCCTCATTTTCTCTGCTCTCCCTCTCCGATTACGGGCGTTCGATCATACTAAAGTAATGTTTGTGCGCTTTGCCGCCAGTGTAGCAATAAATGCTGTCAGAAACCTTGCATGCTTGGGTGGAGAGGAGATACTGGCCTTTTATTTAAAACAAGCCAGGGATAAAAGATCAATGGCCCGATTCAGGCCATGAATTGGAGGGAAAAGTTCACAAACATAGTGGGAGATTATGAAAGGGAGATATATGTGTGGATGGGGGGAGCGGGGAGCGAGGGGCATCTAGCTCATCTGGGTGCTAGTGGCTTATTGATCGGTGGAGACACACAGCTCCAAGCCATTCATCACAGGCCACTCAGGCCCTTAGATAACTCCTATGATAGTGCCCTGCTGCTGAGCAGCTGCAACTGGCCACATCCATTATCCTTCAAAGTAAGCGCCCTAGCCTGAGAACAGACATGGAGGGGCTGCTGGGTGACAGGCTGGAGGGAGGGCCGGAATGGACATGGAAAAGAGCAGGCCTGTGGTTAGACGCCTGTGGCTGAGGATGGTGTATACAAAAGGCAAAAGCTGGGGTTGAAGGGCCGGGGTTTTCTGAAAAACTCTGCTCTGACAGCCAGAACAGAGATGAGAAACTGTCTGTTTGCACCAGTTGGAGGGGGAAAAAAAGTGACGGCACTATTGTTTCCATGTCTCGGCCAAACAGTATTAGCAAAGCTGTTTCATAGCAGATAGTACACAAACCAACCGAGCGACAGGCAGCTCTGAAAACTGCTGAGTGTCTCTGGATGTGTGTGCATGTGAGAATTCCCAGATTGGGCAGGTGGGGATCAGCTATAATGAGCCATGCAGGGAGAGTAAAGAGGGAGGGGGGTCAAAGAGAGGGCAAAAAAAGGGAGGGAGGAGGCCAAAGAGCGATGGAGAAAGACAGAGTGAGAGTGATGGAGACGGGCTCAGAGCCAGAGAGGAGGCCCCTTAAGAGCAATTACAGGAGCTCCAGAGAAGGTGTGGGCCCAGCCCCCAGGCATAGTTTCACAGAGCACAAAGCCCTGCCAGACATGTATTCACACACACACACACACACACACACACACACAAGTTTGAATGTAACAATAACTTCAGACTGAGCAGAAGCGATGGACAGAATAGGAGAAGACCATGAGCGGAAGTCAAAATGGGAAGGAAGCAAGTATGAGGTGGGAGTATTTTCAAACTAAGGTTATCTCAACCTCAAACATCACCCCCCCCCTCCCCCCCGCCCAGTTTTCAGTGCAACATTCTCTTCTGGTTGGAACCTGTTCTTTAGCATCACGGCCTGAAACAAAAGCTCAAACTCCAGGTCTGAGGTCAGTGTGGGCAAAAACTTTAAAGTAGATCGTCCTCCAAGTGGTGAGTGCTAAACAACACTGAAAAGTCTGGACAGCCTCACACGATGGTGCCCGTTACTAATACGAATTAGAAATGGTTTCTGAAGGCATCTGTTTTTGCGACCTAACAGAGAAAGACAAGCTGGAAAGGAAAGGGCAGAGTGATGGGAGAAAAAGAAAAAGATGTGCAAACAGATAAGGGGGAGGGGAAATTAAATTAAGAGAAAAGTTCTCGTGCACTGGTATGCACCATTGATTTCCTATTCTCTTGGAAACATTTAATGAGCTTAAATAGGAGCCTCGTTTGACACTGCCACAGTGACTCGGAGGAGCCTCCCAGTGAGAGGAAATCGTTCAGAGGCTGTGACGGCAACCGGAGGGGGGTGGAAGAGGGAGTGAAGCTGGAGGTGGAGGAGGCGGCAGAATGGGGGAAAAGTGAGGGTTTTAATGCCAAAGCAAGACAGATGTTGGATTATGCTCGGGAAATGGTCCATGGGTAGCATTACTTGCCTAGTTCTCAGTGACTAGGAAGAAGGGATAAATGTTGAAGGAGATTACTGGAGGAGAGGCAGACGGAGGAGGCTACAGGTGTTGCACATTCAACCAAGCTGCCTAGTAGGTGCTTACCTCGCACAACAGGCACTCATTATAACCCAACAATGTCCACATTGATTGACAGCTACTGCTCTGCTGCAGCGTTTCACCTCATTACTTCCTGGATGACCTCCCTATGAGGCATTCAACAGATGCCTATTGCTCGGTGGCCATCTTGTCTTCCTCCCCTCGCTGCTCTCTTTTCTCCCTCTATCGGCAGGACAACTATTGTCACTTCAGAGAGCAAAGTCCAGAGGCGCTTCGCTGCTCTCTGACGCTGATGAGGACCCCACTGGGAACCATTGGCGGCCGCTTTATGAAGCCTTCTGGCAGACTGAATGGACTCAGCTTCGCGCCACCTTTTGCAGGCAATCATGATAATAAGAGCGCGGAGTCGGGCTTGGCTGTACACTGGCACCACAGGGGGGCTTCCCCTTACCGAGCGCTGGGTGTGGTGGCATGTGTGTTTTCATGTATGTGTGTTCACCACTTAAAAAATAAACTGTACATTGAATTTGCTTGCTTATTTTGCTTTTTTTTAACAACAAAAATCCAAACTAATTAATATGAGATTAGTTTCAACCATTTATCTCATCAAGACAGAAGTTAACCCAACCAAAAACTCACAGTCCAATCCTAATGTCCACAGTCATAGTGTAAATAATCAGAGCATCACAGCAGTAAACCAATGCAAAAAAAAAAAAGAAATATATATGAAAAAAAAATTAGTGTTGAAATAAAGAGTTATGTGTTTAAAATTTGATAGACAATTAGCCAATTATTCAAACTATTATAGGTTAATTGACAACAATTTCTATTACTGGTTCATAACATCAAAGACTTGCAGCCTGTCTTTGTTCATATCCATGGAAAATGACTCCTTGATTCCTTTTTGAAGTTTTAAATGCTCCAACAAACTTAAACCCAAACCGTCAATTTGATCTTAAGGCACCTGCAATGGGTATGTAGAAAAATATATATAATATATATTAAAGAAATGTAGATTTCAGGAGATATAATCCAGCCATAGAGCATTTGTCTGCATACATGCAAAACAGGCACACTGTGTTTTACAGATGCTTAGGAGGACTGTATACTGGTGCACTACTGCTGGCAGACTCAAAGACATGATGACCTGTAATGACTCTGAGTGTAAGGTGTGTTTGTGTGCATGTAAACATGCTAATACATGCAGTGTGTGCATGCTCAATTGTAGCTGCTAAGTGGCTAAGCATGAATATTTCAGGTCCCTGTGTGTGCTTTTATCTCAGTCAACATATTTTCTGGTGTAGAGATGCTTTGACATTCCACCAGTGTCTGTTTCTTGTATTAGCAGGTCAGACAGTAGTTCTTCAGTTCCTGACCCTAATCCTCCGTTCTCCCACCCCCTGCTCCGGCTCAGCTGCCAGGAAGGAGAGGGACTGGCTTGTACCACCTCCGAGTATCTATCCAGACAGATGCATAGTAAGCAGTGCTGCAGCCAGTGTGGGTGTTTAGCACAACTGGCAGCAGTGCTGAGGCCATGTTTCGCTGCGCTTTCATGTGTGACTTGCAGCAAAAGTTGTGCTGAAGGAGTTTTTTTTTTTCCTTTATGAAAATAAATCTTGAGCTGAGACAATCATGTGATCCTCTGTTGATTAATTACGGTGGAAGAAAAACAGCTCACACGAGAGTGCCCTTTTTCCTTCTGTGGAGTTTCAGATACACATAGGCGCGCACGCCCACACACATACCGAGCATAGGAACTGGAAGTGACTAACAGCAGCATAAGGACAACAACTTGGGAAAGGAGAAGTGTTGAAGTGCCCTACACTGCTTTCTCCAGTGTCCCCACCTGTCATTCTCACCATTCTTCCTCAACATCGTGCCAGCAAGAGACATTTTTTTTCTCCGGAAACAGTCTTGGCTCTCTGTAGAAATCCATAGGCCATCATCTATACGACACTATGGACCATTCTCTAAATCATTTACACTGGCCTATATATAGCCTGTGGAGAAAAGGTCATTATTGAAACAGAAAGCTATATTTCATAATTGCAGTACGACGCTTCTATCCCCTCAGTGAAATTGGCTCTCCAGAATATATTTTCTC
The DNA here is from genome assembly GCA_029783625.1 of Naso annulatus. Lineage (NCBI taxonomy): Eukaryota > Metazoa > Chordata > Actinopteri > Acanthuriformes > Acanthuridae > Naso > Naso annulatus. The sequence goes on from JAPZDX010000022.1 coordinate 21,534,501, forward strand.
TCACTCGTTCCCATCTCTCTTTATCTCCCTCTCATGTCTGTTTGAGAGGGCGATTTTGACAGGCTGACTGTCTCTCCTAGCGCAATAACCACCGTCCATTTGTATCTGAGGAGGGTGCATTAACTAGACAGCGTAATCAGCCTGCGCAGGAAAGACAGCAAGCCTCGCTAACAGACTGCTTTTTACCACTCTTTGCTATAACAGCTCGCCATCAGGCTACAATTAAGACAGCTCAGTCGGAGAAAAATAACCCCTTGAGGACCTTTAGATAGCAGAGTGGATGCTAGAAACAAGGAGACTTTCACCAAAGTCCATTGTTGCACTGCAGACTCATGAGAAGTAATCTTATTTGATAACATTCGATAATGAGGGCTTCAAGGAACTAGATTAAAAAAAAAAAAAAAAAACACCTTCAAATGCCATGGGCCAGTGTCAGCATTTAACCTGATACCACTGACATGTTACAGCAGATGGTTAGGAAAAGGCTTATCGCTTTGACACTTCAGATTAATCTAGCATGCACTGAAGACAATCCAACAGTGCTGCTTTATCATTAGTGCATGCACTCTCCGAAACATGAAGGAGAGTTTTGTTAAAGTTCCCCTGTGGTGAAGGTGCACTTCAGGTGAACGATGGCATCAAGCGGAGGCTGCAATCGCTCAAGTCTTCAAAGTTAAGTTCTGCAGACATATTCCCCCCTTGGGGCTTTGGAACAATAAAGAGAAATGCATGTCCCTGTGGTCATTTGCAGCGTGCTGGCAGTGGGTAGAAACAGATAAGAGTTTGGATCGGTGGAGGCTGACACGCTGTGATTATCTCCTGCTGCTGGAATTGACCGTCCATCAATCCAGATGGCGAAGAGGACCGGGGCCGGCAGACTCAATTGCTGCCTCAGACGGGATTTTTTAAGATTCAGTGACCTCGAAAAAAATGAGAAAAATGTGTCAAGTGTTAAAAATGCGTCGTTGTAGTGGCGCGCTCGTGCATTGTGATTTAGACTCACAAATAGTCGCGAGGAGACAGAAAAGTGCTGCCGTTTCAAAGCTACAATCACTAGAACATATGCTCTCGCACCAAGCCTTAATACACACACACACACACACACACACACACACACACACACAGATACACTCAGACTACCACCTGACTTTCCAGGGCTCCCTCTCAAGTCCCAGTCTGCCTTCCTGGCTCCCTCACCACCTTCCCCCTCACCTCATGCTGTGCGTTCTGGACCTGAAACACAGTCCATACGCTGGAGTGCGCCACGGGAGGGATGGAGGAAGGGAAGGAGTGAGGAAAGAGAGGGGGAGAGAGAGGGAGAGTGTGTCAAGAAGCACACTCTTTCTGCTGAGCGCCATCTGGAAGTGGAAAGGTAGATAAACAATGACGTTAGCCGCATCCCATCTTCCCCTCCTGAAGCCTGAACAGATACACGCTCGCCACAATGCATGAGCGCCGTCGCCACCGATCCCGCGCTGCTCGCCAAGCATTGTCAGGGATTGGGTCTTATCAATCGTTGGCCAGATACTGAGCAGAAGCGTGAGGCAAACAAAGGAAAGGGGAGAGAACAAAAATGGAGGGGAGCTGCGAGCGACAATGAGAAACACAAATGAGATGATGGCTGGGAGCCATCCGTTCACGCGGCCCAAACCAACTCTATTTAGTCTGGTCAAGTCTGCCCCAAAATCAAAGCAATCTCCTCTAGTGAGCTGACAGAGGAAGGAATGAGACAGCCAATCCCACCCAAAAAGGAAGTTGCCGTGGAATTGAATGAGGGGATGTGGGGCTGTGCAGCATTGTGTAAGGCATGCAGACTAATACAGCAGGGAAACTCTGCTTTATTTAAAAAAGTCCATTTGCATTCACTCAGCTTGCACGAGGAGCTCGGGGGCAACGTTAGCTGCTGCTCCTGCTGCTTTTGAATTCCTCACCAGCTTTTTTAGGCCCTTCTGGCATGCAATATATCACAGTAGTAGTAGAAATCTTTATTATCCCTTATGGGGAAATTGTCCTTGTAGTAAGTCAGAGATAATAACAAAAACAATATCAATACAATACAATAGCATGGGAGTTAAACTGATGAAGAGCAACAGCTGGAGCAACAGCCGGAGGGATTTTTCCTGAGGATACGACACCTCTTGGGGCCACCCCATCCTGAAAGACTGCTTGGTGAGACCTCAGTAAGACTAGAATGAGACGTACAAAAGCCACAGTAGGGCTGACAGAAAGAAGGAGGGACAAAATGAAGAGACTTTGACAGCTATCCCTCGGGCTGCAAGGGGAGCTGCACCTGTATGTACCCCAGCTCTGCTCAGTTTAGCTTCTGTCTCCTCAGAATCCTCCACCCACTCCACACACACACAAACACACACAGCCGTCTCCTCAGCTCTGTTGGCACTAGCAGAACAACAGGAGGGAGGGATCAGGTGGCTGGGGCAGGCAGACGGAAAGAGAAGGGTTGGGGAGGGGGTTGACAAATGAGTCTCGTCAGGTAACATTCACAGATGTGCAAGGATGGAGGGTAAGAAGAAGGAGAGGACAGGTTAAGGGAGGGGAGGGTGTCTGTCAGCTCATATTGGTTCATCAGCAAAAATCTCCTGCCCTGATTAGGAACCGCTGCAGTCAGGAGAGGGGAGGACAGAGACACTTCGAAGGAGGAGACATTTAGAGTGGGTCTGTTTGGACCAGAGGACTACTTAATGATTCGGGCCGAGGACAAAATGAAACGTAGCGTCTGTGTTTTTGCCTGCGATGCTTCTCACTACGATGGCTTTGATTAAAAAGAGCAGGGGGGCACGAGGCAGAGGAAAAGCCCTGGAAGCAATAGGGCCTGCAAATGTGGGTCAGAAGCATGTCATATTAATACACTGACTGACGAAAAAATAAAAAGTGAGAAGAGAGGAGAGGAGAAGAAAATAAAAGGAGAAGCCAAGATATGCTTAGCAAGAAGGATTTATGTTTCAACATGCCCCAGCATGCAGGGGACACAGGAGTGTCTCTGCAACCCAACGGCTTCAGAAAATAAAAAGAGCATAATCACTTTTAAGTGATTTTGGCCAAATGAATGTACAATCCTTCAGCTGCATTCAGACCTTAATAAATGCCCACTGTCTAGGCGGTTATTAAACATCAGAGAGACTGGTGGGTCCCTGTGCCAGGCAAAACTAATTAAAGCCAGGCAGATGTGTCTGGACAGTGGTGTACCACACACACATAACGCACACTTGTTCGCTGGATGCACACTTGCACACATACACACACACACACACACGCAATCTAAGCCTCCTAAATGGGCTGTTAACCATGTCCACAGAGTAATCAGTGCCAGCTGATGAGCCGTCACCACGCTAACTAGACCAGGTGAACACAAAACAACAGCATCTCAGTTTCACTTAATAACTTTGCTGTTCTTGACTCGGGAAACTTTTTGCCAGGCAGCGGCCAGAGAGAGAAAAACTCCTTTCCCCCTGGCACCTTATTATCCTCGCCGAAACCAGGCAACACGCTTCTTTTCTGTATTCCCCACCTTCGCTGCTGCAGGTGATGATGAGAGTTAGAGCTAACAGTAACCAATTAATCTTTCATGGTGCACGTGTTCTTGCTTTAGTTAGGTCTGCTTGCTGAAATTGAATGAGACGGCAGCTGTACAATAGAGGGCTGGTGGCACTTTCATCCTCTTCGTCTTCCTCCTCCCCATCCTCTCCACTTTTCATTCTCATACTTTGTGAGCAACCAGCTGGGCTTTTTCTTTTTTGCAGAAGCTATCATTACAGCAGCCTACAGGCATGAGAGCTGCACTCTAACTCGCTGATGGAAGCCCAGCTAGCAGAGTCAGAGCTAGAGATGAGATTGCATTGGGGATAAGTACAGGGGGCCCTGGTGGCTATTAGATGGTAAACACACAGAACCACATACTGTTTAAACACACTTACAGAGGCTCATGACA
>JAPZDX010000022.1:21541208-21557186 GCA_029783625.1 Naso annulatus
CCACAACAGTAGGCGGCCGAACGGTAGAAACATGGACAACTTTACAGCAATGTACATTTCGTTCATATCGATGCTTTGATTTTGGAACAAAGAAGATGCATATTATTCCAAGTCGTGCTTGTGTTGTTCTTGTTTTCTTCCTGGCTTTCTTCTATGAATTTATCCTGTTTAAATTCCAGGTCAAAGACGGCTGTGGGAACTGTGGAAAATGCGCTGAAAACGCTGAGGCCAGTTTGGAGCTGTTTGAAGCATATAGGCTACACACAAGAGTAAATCAATCCTTGACTGCATTGCCTAGGTGTGTTAGTCCAACTTTGACAAATTCGACTTGGTATGAACATCTTTACATGTAGTACGTCATCACAGTCACCCCATTTTGAAAGTCCAGCTTTAATCGTTTTCAGACAATAAATCAGCTTTTCTGAACATCATGCAAATGTAATGTGTAAGGGAAACATAAAACAGAGAGCAAGGATAAGATTTAGACTGTGAATGTGGATAAAAATGAAGTGTGTGTCTGTGTGTGTTCGGAGACGCTTGTGTGCCGTCAAGACTCAGTTCTAGTTCGAGCTAGCTCCACGGAGATGTTTGTCATACCAGAACGGGAAGCGTGTCTGGACTGGGATGAGACTGAGAGAAAATGCTAGCGGGCCCCTAAGGCTCTCTGAACAAAAACATACTGCACATTCTCTTCAACAGAACACACTCAATGACTGACTCGCAAACTCATGATTTCAGCTCAAGGCCACTCATTAATATAAAAGAAGAAAAAGAAACTGCAAGTGAGTGTAGAGGGCAGAGGGGGAAGTTATATATGCAAAGAAAAAAAAAAAAAAAGCTTGATTTGTAAGCAAAAAGTAACTAATTACCAGCAGCAAGAGACAATAGAAACTCACAATCAGTCATAATTGTTTCTCGGTGTGACATGACTGCAGATAAAGGAAGGCTATAATTGATATTCTGAACTGACTTTTGTAATTAAAGCACTGATTATTCTGCTAAACAGACTTCGACAACCACAGGCACAGCACTGCCCTTTAGAAAAGGCACTTGCACAGCGTTAAACTGAATTCCTTTGTGGCCAATGTTTTTGGCAGCATGCAGTTGTCCTGGGATCAGGACGTTCAATGATATGTAAACAAACTGAAAAATGGGAGAGAAGTTTGCACACGAGACAATCCCCAAACCAAGCATTTTTTATTTGTTTTCACCAATAAATGTCAAGCTTTATTAATTGATTGAGCCTGACAGGGACAGAGTCTAGGAGAGAAGAGAGAGGCGCTGTGGACTATTGTGATTTCATCCCTCTCTGCTCTCAGGGGAAATCAATGCCAAAACCTTACACCAAAACCTAAACTCCAAATGATGTAAATCCTCATGTAGGAAAAGTTTAAGGGAAAAAAAGTGTCCTGTAATTACTACAGCGTATCTGTGGACTGAAGGGTTTGTGGATTAGAAAGGCTGGACACTGAACAAAAGGGGACCTTGGCTCACTCAGAGCTGGTCTGGGCATATAGAGGAGGCAGCTGAGGACAGCACACTAAATGAAAGTGACAGTCAGCAGATACGTGCCAGGCCCCTTCGCCTGCCGTCTCCTCTTCTGATGGGTCAGAAAAGAAAAGAAAAATTAAAAAAAAGAAAGACAGCACACCCTTCCTCGCCATCCACAGATTACATACAATGCACCCTAACATGCTGGGAGAGAGGAAGGGGAGGTAAGGGGTAGGGTGGTGGGAGTGAATAGAAGGGGAGTGCTGCCAGGGTTTACTTTTAGATAGCGCGGTTATCAGCGAGGAAAGGAGAGAGAGAAACAAAAAGGAAGTTTACTGTCGATGTTTTATCTGGAAGGGCATTAAACTGAGAGGCACACAGGGGCTGAGTAAGGAGAAAGACCATTCAGAGGAAAATAGAAGAAAACTCCAAAGTCACACAACCTTCAGAAGCACCCCTGTCTCTCTAACTCAAGAGTCACACATATACACTTTGTCCTTGGCTGAAAGTCATCCCTGGTTCATGGTCCCTGGCTTTGATAAGAGTCCGGGCCCTAGATGGAGTTGCTAACGACCCAGAAAGCTGCTTGTTGGGCTATTGGTGCAGCTTGATATGCAGTGAAAAGGGCTGTCACTGGGATGAAAACTGAATGTGGCCTTTGATAAAACACTCAAAGTGGGATAAAAACAGAACTGGAAGTGGGCATCCCATTAGGCTGTGATAAAAAGTAGGGGAAATAAAGAGCCGACAATGGCAACTGGGGGTAAATCCGTGCCTCTGTGCGTTGTCCTTGACCCTGTCAGGCGGGACGGAGGCCTGCGGTGAGAAAGAGTGTTGGGCACACTGCCCCCCCAGGTGCAGGCTGGACAGGGATGAGAGGCATGTTGATGAGGGGACCCCTCCACTACTGACGCTGCCGCCAAACACAGCACCCAGGCAGCCCGCCGGAGCCCACTAATCAGAGAACTTAGCCGCTGACCTCTCCACAGGCGCTATACCTTTTAATGAGATCCATGCCTTTGATTCGAGCTGCCTGGAGGGAGAGACAGATCATGCATAAGCTCAGACATACACACATCTCCACACTTGCACACACATCAACTCTGCCAACTGAGAACGGACACTTTCACATCAGTACACACACACACACACACACACACACACACACACACACTGCTGTGGACACAAAGACACAAGAGGTATACGCAGTGGAAATAATGAACGCTGTGTAATCCACAATGGCCAAGGGCCCTCATGTGTGCACACACACGCACAGAGAGAGTAGATACATAACGATGGACTACAACAAGCACTGCCTGAGTACTGACCAAGGCACACTAATCAGCACACACAAGGACACACATGACTGTACAGACATAAGCTGAGCCCACCTCAAGGACATAACACCCACCTTGTTAAGAGAAGGCCTAGGGAGGTGCAGGTGAGATTGGGTCCAGACATGCTTGCTCACAGATAGAATTGAATTATTGATCAGCCAACAGATTGTGTTATGAGGAATTCATGGATCCACACACGGGCTGCCCAGCTCCCTCAGGCTGAAAGACTGACAGAGTGCGTGTGGACTCACTGTACACTTATATATGTGTGCATCTGTCTATGTGCGCACGTGTGCTAGGGAAGCCTGAGTAAAGCCGGTTGCAGCGGTCAAGTCCGAATTATTTTCTGTAGGTGGTGTGGGTAGTGTGAGCTCGCGCTTAGACAAGACAGAGCAAACAGCGAATCGATCAAGCTGGCTGGGGTGATGCATACAGAAGGAAGGCTTCACCCTCGCAGCGCTGAGAGGGCTTTAACTGCTCACACACTGAGCGACTTTTTCACTGGCACTCAGGCAACGGCGCAATCCTCAGCTCTTAATACCACCAATGCAAAGAGAGGAAATGGGATTTTTATTTGTCTGAGTTCCTTGGGTGGTCTGCTGCTGCTAATAATGCACTGAAATACAGGGCCCTCGCTTAACTCATGATCCATTATGAGCATCAACATCAGCCAACATGAGGCGAATGCCATTAGACAAAGGTAGGGCCGTATTCTGTTGTGAGGCTGTGGCACCTTAAAGTCCACTTTGACCCAGAAACTTTTCAACACTTTCTCAATGTGAGTCACAGCATGAGGGAAAAAAAAAAAAAAAAAAAAATCAGTGTGTAGCAATGTGATGCAATGCTGCTCTGTGCCTGAACTTTACACTGAAATGATGCATCACGATCACAAGCCTCTCAAGTGCTATCTTACTCACAAGTTCAGAACTATTACAGCTGTAATTAAAGTCAAGTTGAACTAGCCGTGTGCCATATTATTCACCATAATATAAGACTGCACGATTTTCAAGTTAAGTATCTAATGGCAATTATTTGGAGTGATACTGCAATTGCGACATAATTTTGATATTAGAGGGAATTGTCATTTTTATGCCATTTTTCTCTTTTGTTCTATTTTCATTGAAAAACCGTTTTAAAAGATTACTGAATGATTTTTGCAGGGATCTGTACTCGGGATGCGCGATAATGATAATCTGCTTCCACTCTGAAGGGCACTGGCCCTTCAACAGTGTGTGTTTGAGCTCTAAAGGTAAATAATCTTGAACGGGATTCCAAATCTTCCGAAATGCGCCCTCACTGCCCCTAAGGACCGCACTTATTCTTTCTTGAGGCATAACATTAAAAATCTCTCTGTGCCGGAGTGTTACTGAGGGCAGAGTGTCTTTAATCCATTTTAACAGAATGCATTTGCAAACAAGGAGCAGAAGTTTGACTGTGGGAGAGTGCTAGCTCTTTAGAGGGCAAACCTAGTAAGAACAGCCCAGGATCCTTTCTTATTAGAATTTTAAAAGCCCTGCTCAGTTCTTGAGCTATGTGACTCCAAAATTAGTGGACATGAGTCCCAAGGTCAGTGTTGCCCTTACTGCAAATGAAAGAAATGGTTTGGGATATTTTGTGGAGGGTAGCAGGAGCAATATGAGCCTGTGTAATATTTTTATATAGAATCTTTGCAAGACTATTGCAAGTGAAAGTTGTATGCACAAGACGGACCACCCCTTTAAATGTATCCATTACTGAGGTAACCCTCCTATTGTCGTGAGAATTTCTTTGTGTCGCGTTTATCATATGAAAAAAGTACATCGTAAAAAATTGATATTACGCAATTTCAATCCTTCAACTAAAGAATAAACTTTTCTGCTTCGCTATATATCGGTGTATCCTTTGCAGGTTTTACAAGTGAATTGATAAAGTGCCTCAGCTGTCAATTTACGAAAAACATGCTCTTTAGCAAGATTAAAACTGTCTCGAAGCTGAAAGGACATCATGATGCTATTCACAAACATGTCCCCTTTCACGTGAATCCCCTAACTCAATGAAAGCAATTTTGGCTTATTATTATCAGCTCTATTTAACAGCTAATTTTTCCCTATCTGTGCAATAATAACTTTGTCATATTTTGCAATATCAGATCGATATTGTGGTGGGCCGATAATTATCGTGTATCCCCACTCTGTACCAAACAAAGATGTTTTCTTTAGTCTGTAGAATATTACGTGTAGGCCAGGACAACTCTGTAGCACCTCAGTATTTGAATTAAAATGGTATTTTGACACACACATTTGTCCTCGAACAAATATTGCACCTCCCTGCAATTTAAAAGCTGCAGTCAGTCATATTACAATAATATTGGCAGAATTCTTAATAGATGACATACGTATCCTGATTATGCATTATTTGGACTTGTTGATATAATGCATCACACCATTATGTTCAGCACCAACAAGCATAGCTAAGAGTGAAAGTAGCATTACAGACTCCACAGAAGAGGACTTGGTTTCAAAAAAGGGAGGCAATTACAGAAGTGTGGAAGTTCTTTGGTTACAGAAAATCAGAGTGACAACAAACCAACAAACCACGGTCATATGTAAGAAGTTCAAAACAACAAACTTATTTCACCACCTCAGGAGAGCCAAAGATCCCACAAAAGAGCAAAACAAATATAATGAGTTCTACACCAGAATATTTTTCAGCATTTTGTTGTATTCATACAAAAACATCCTTATGCACTGCAATGTACTGATTCTATTTCAGAGACAAACCTCCCGTCCTAACGAAGATCCTCTGGATGACAAAACAGCAGACGTAGATGATAATACAAAGTCACTTTAATCTGGTCTAATCTGATTTCCCTTACAGACACTTTATCAGTTGGAATTAAACTATTTAAATAATCGCCATTCCATAATCTCACTGGTTTTTGGTAATTAGGATTTGTTTTGTTTGTACGTATAGAACAGATGTGCGGTTTTATCCCGATGCTCAAGGGGGGACAGTGTTTTGATTTCATTTCAGAAGGTGGAGAGACACCTAAGGACCCAGTGGGAGCAAGATGTGAGTTAATTTTTTCCATTACTCAAAGATGAGACTTACTCCATATGACTAATTAAACAACAGACACAAGAGGAATGCGTGATGACATCCTGACAGCAGAGAAAAACAGGGACTGGAAGTGAAACAGAACAGAACCTGGTTAAAAATAAAGAACTACGATGGGAGGAGGAGGAGTGGCATGTCAGTGGAATTATACTGTATCAACAGGGAAGAGTACAGATAGGTCTTATTGGAGGTCTGTGGTGAAGGATAAATGCCACCTCTGGCCCGGTCACACCACCAGTCGGCACTAGGCCACCAGTAAACAACTGACGCCACACCGACACGGCCTCCTGCACCCCACTTTGCTTTAATCTGTTATTGGAATGCTGCACACTTCCCCTTCATATCCAATTGAAACAGGATGAAAGTAGAAGAGGGAAAATGTCTCCTGGTGAGACTTGTGTGATTTGGGGATCCTATTTGGCAGCATAGTTTCTGTAAACATTGTAACTGCAGCTTGTTTTTCAGAGAACGCACTAGCAAGCAGCATTAGACTGTTCCCTGCGAGGGGAGGAAAGAGAAACAGTCTTGGTAATAAGGTTCTCTAACCCCAGCAGCAGATCTACTCTGGCTAATGACTGTAATTAAAGAGCCCAGCTTCACAGGGGGATCAATGACGCGGGATCGGCCCAGACAGGACGTAGAAGAGACACAGCGACAGCAGAGGGAAGCGACCACAGAGCTGGGTTTAAAAACTTACAGGCTGAACAAATGGGAGGCTGAGTGGTAGGCTAGCATGTGTTATGAGGGCCTGTAAATATTTAGGCATTCTTACAGAGGCATGTGGCTGCGACTCTGATGTCATTTCTCCGAGGCCTGTCATTTGCTTCGGTTAGAGGCTGCAAACCCAGCGTAAAGCAACTGTAAACACAGCTCTGTGAAAAAGGGGAATACTGGAAAACAGTGTCACAGGACGAAAATAAACCGTGCAAGAAGCGCAAGTCATCTGCATGACCATCACATGTCTGACCGACAGTGTATGGAAGAGAAGCGAGAAGGCGAAAAATGCAGATACAACGTCTATGTGATTTACAGACCCCAGCATAAAACATCCAACAACTTCCTTTTTTGCTAAAAAAAAGTTAAGAGTGGAAACAAAACTGGGCAGCTCTCAGGCTGCCCAGATGAGTCAGAGAGGAATAATGCATGTCATCATAGCGCGTGAATAGGAGAGTGAGGCTGGGGGGCAAGCGCAGACACCCAAGACATAGAGCTATGATGACACCCCCATAGATCTGCGTTTCAGAAGACAGCACCGAGCCCCCGGGGCGGATTCCAGGCACCAGGATTAATATCCACGAAGACTACAGACACACTGAGTGGGAAAGACAAAGAATAAAAGTTGGAAATAAAAAGTATTCCACGGATAAAAAGCTGTGGATCACAAGAAGGTATGAACAGAAAGTATGCTCAGAGATGACTTGTAACATAAACAGGAAGTTATAAACACAATGTCAGTGGGTACTTCCAGACTGCTCCGGCACAAGAGTCATGTTTGGCTGATCAGGCATAGCTAACATTCCTGCAGACCACGACCGAGCCAGAGTTTTTCACTCCTACCTCTACCATTAATGTCCCAACTCAACAAGGTTACTGGCGAGGTAAAGGTCTGACTCACACTGACGCCCTACATGAGCCTGCTCTCAAAAAAGAATGCAACAAAATGCGACCAAGCTCACCTCCAGCCTGCATTATTCTCACTGTTTTATTACGTACTTTTTGCTGTTTTATTGCAGCTTTTATTTGTTTTTGTACTTTTATGCTAAACATCTTTTCTCCTGCTGAATCCTTTTATCATTGCCTGAGTGACTAATTTCCTCACGGGGGATCATTAGAGAGCCTCAACTTATCTTAATACACTTTACCTCAGAAGTTCCCACATCAGACACTAGCAAACACAAATTTTAGTTGCTGGTGGTCACTACAAAATGTCAGTCTCTAAGGTTAAGGCAGCATCTTCGGCAGTATTATTACTGCTGCCGTGACTACGGCCACAGTAAAACGGTCTGCCAGTTTACAGATGAGAGGCAAAAGAGCCGGTGGCATTTAACTAGATTCTCGGTGAGTTTAACAATTGCTGTATGAACAGATTTTAATAGGTCCCTCTTGGATCATAGGCTACTGAAAGGCCACGGTACCCACCTCATTTAACAGAGACAAGGACATGATACTGACAAAGAAATGATTTCATTTTCATAATATCGTTTTATAATGAGCTGCATAAAGGTAGACGGCCTTACCTATACACTGAGTTATCTTAGCACGATAATTAAGATTGTAAAGTTAGATCTGGACATTGAAGAAAATGAATATGTAGACACACAGGAACTGCCTGTCTGCGTAGCAGACAGCTGGACGAGAAACATTAAAATACAGTTATTATAGTAAATGTATAAAGTATAGTCATTAAGTGTTAGATTTCATTTTAAAAGGCATAATGACCAACGGCCACTGAGTAATAAAAGAGGCATGCAAGGTCCACACTGATAAGCTCAGGTATTTATGAAGAACGTGTCATCCTGCCATCGCTAAAACTTGCCTGATTCACAATATTGACTGAAACAAACAACCAAGAGACAGACCCGACCTCGAGCAGTGCTGCCATCCCCATGTCCACTTCCAGCTGTTGCTGGAGATAATAAGGACATTTCTTCAGCATCCATTGGTGCTGTTGCTATTTTCAAGCACATTCTGCCCAAAGATTTCTAACCACTGTTTCTAAACATTACTAAATTTAATTTTGAGTGTTTTTCTCAATATAATCTCAAAGGTCATATTCAAATGGAAACGCAAAATGAGAGATCTAAATTGATATTTTCCAAAAATGTCCCAAAATCAAACTTAATGAGGTTCAAATGCAACACACAGCTTTTCTGTTTTCATGGGGTTTGAGATTTTCTACCATTTAAAATTACATGTCAGAGCCTCACACACTCAAACACCTGTGGTCAGCCAGAATTTACCTGTTTTAAATGCATAAAAACGTGCAATGCAGAGCACAAAGCAATTGACTGCAATATAATTCCAGAGGCGAACATTTCAACTGGAATATTTTAATTTTAGGTGCTCATGCCAACAATGCTTAATGGCAAATTGGCTGCATTTATGTAACATGTTCCAGTCTTTTGACCTTTCAAAATAGGGATGCACAATAATTATCAGCTCGATTAAGTACCAGCCCGATATTACAAAATATTACATCAGTGTTATAGAAATGAAATTGAAATTTTAGCCCATAAATTGAGTCAATAACACAAAGCAAAGCCAGCTCAGCATGCTGTTGTCCCGCTTGTGACACAAAACTACTGCGCCTGTCGCACTGGAGAAAAACAACATGTCCCCTGTGTGGACATTTTTCACAATTTCAGAAGTCTTGTTTGTTGTTGTGTAAACAGTCGTGATGTCAGGTAGACTTGGTCAGAGCTACGGAATATTAAATCATTCTTAGCATTTCTTACCATCAGGTGTGCATAAATGCAGGTTATCATCTCTTTAGAATACAAAAATATAAAATTAATTATCAGTTATCTGTATTGATTGAAAAAAATCATTATCACACATCCCTATCTCAGAGGGCTTTTGTAATTCAAGTCAGCATCTACTCATCCACACAAATATTCATGCACTAGTTGCAGGGGCCTCTAGGGGACAAAATGCCAACGTGTTTATCGGGTAAACATACACACACATTCACACACCGACAGAAGAGCCATCAGGAGCAATTTGGGGTTCAGCATCCTGCCCAGCAAGGACACTTCGACCGGAGGAGCGTGGAATTGAACCACCAACCTTCCGATAAGTACCTACTACTAACCTCCTGAGCCACAAAGTTAAACTGGCACAGATAAACCCTCTTTGTCGTCCTCAGTTTATCACATTATCCTTCCCCTTTGCTCTCCCAGGTTGGTGTGACCTTCATCTCCAGCTGCTGCCAGCGCACTGACCCTTCATGCATCTGTCACCAAGCAGTCCTGGCTGAGCCTCACATTTAGAGCTTCATAATTAATCGCTAAGTGTGCATGCAAAAAATTTAAAAAGACGAGGGCCAATACTTGACTGCAACTATCATATTAACATAAACCAGCTGGATGTCATATTAGCCATAAAACGGAGGTGATAATTAAAAATGATCTTGGCAGCAATAAATTGGTCAGTTTGAGGATTAACTATGAAATGACTCACACAGATAAAAATGGACTGCGCCCACTGGAGCCTTGCTTAGGATTAAATGGCACTCAACGTGGAGCAAGTGTCAGTCAGGAACAAAAAGTACAGTGAAAATGCATCACAGGTGGAATAAGTGGCTATGCGCATTTTCCATTATTCCTCAGCTACTGTAAGCCTCAGTCCATTTCAAATCCAAATCTCTGCGAGGGAGATATATCAGCAAGCTGCCAAATCCAGCACAGGCACCCTCAATTTGCACAGAAATGAAGCTTCGACTCATCTCGGATATGTCAAAGTCTGAGAGATCTGTGAGTCGTCTTTTCATTATAAAGCAAGGGGGCCGGACTAAACATCGCCCATCGCACTACACTGATTGAAGCGGCCACGACCAACTTCCCTCTGAAGTGTTTAAATGGATAGCATTTTGATAGCAGTGGGTGCCAGACTCAATTACCAAAGCAAAAAATTAATTAGCTTCCTGCTCTCTTTTCTGCTGCCAACACACACCTTGAAACGAAAGCATCTGATTAAGATTTCCCAGGATAGGAATCAAGGTGACCCCTCGCTCTCATCACTGCTGATAAGTTATCAGATTCCGGCGTCTGTGGTGTCAGTCGAGCGTGGCTGGCTAGGTGTGAACTTTTGCCAGTAGCCTGAATGGCTAAGCTGGCTGACATGCCTCCAGTGAGCAGGTAGCATCACAAGCTCCTGCGATACCGTGTGTCTGTGTCGGCCTGTCAGTTCAGCTGCCATGGGGAAGCGAATGAGCGGAGGGAGACTGAGGCAGATGTCTGTATTGTGCATCCATCACTGACGTTCACGCCTCAGATATGCAACCTCAAAGCTACTGACAACTAACACTACCCACAATGCCTTTTGAACAGGAGTGCAAATGATGATTTCCTCTGGGCTAACTTTTTCGAGTGGCCACCTACCTCTCTAAACTTTTAGTTCTTTTTTTTTCAAAAATTAGGATGTCTCAGTTCTCCTGCAGAACATTCTGCCCACAACCTCTTAACCGAGCAATTAAGGCAGCTAACTCCTCATGTGAATCACTTCTCTCTCAGGAGAGTGAGCATGTTTACAATATTCACCGTGTTCCTCTCCTCTTAGTCATGCTCCAAGCACTGAAAGTACAGGGAAAAGTCACAATGGTTAAAGGTAGAGGTGAGGGCAGGAGAAAAGCAGTGTGGGCAGCAGGGATAAAAACTGGCGTGCACTGGCTGTGCCGCGGCATGGAGAAGAAAGTGAGCCGCAATGTAAAGTGCATGGCATGGGCAGCCACAGTCATGGGATGAAGGACAGCGTAGGTTAGGAAAGTTTCAGGTTGTTTTATCCCCGGTGAGCTTCACTTCACCATACTATCTGGGGATAAAGTGCAGACAAACTGGGTTAAAGTCTTGATTGCAGTGACATTACAGCTGGATGATGGTGGAGGATTCAAAGTGCCAGGGCTACTATCTTCTGCCCCCCCACAGTGCACCCTCATAGCATGCTGCTGGGGAACTAAGCATGAGCATTGGCATGATCACACCTCCTGTGTTTGTCATACAAAAGCTTTGTTATCTCTGATCTCAAGCACACAGGGGAGAAGTGTTGAGGGGCAGAGACGGTGAAGAAATGGGCTTTGAAGTAGGCCTGCATGCAACACTGGTAAACAAAAAAAGAAAAGGGAAAATGTGGAGGGGAGAGTTTAGAACAAGGTTGTGGAGCTCCAAGGTCAAAGGTGGCAGCCGTAAAACCCGGCAGAGATAAGATCAGAAAGCCACCTCAGCATGACGTCCCTTCATCATTGGATAATCCTCAGACATGAAAAGACAAGCCTATCTTCAATCTGAAGGAAATCGCTATTCCCCAGATTTTTCAGCAGTCTAAAGCCACGCTGGCACGCCCTTCACGCATCTGCCCACCCTGAAGTCTATGTGTACTTTAGATAAGACGGGTGAATAAGGTAAATGCATATGGGTCTTTCTCATATGCACTGCACCTATTTTACCACTGATAAAGTTTACAAAGTCCATTCTACAGATGGGAAATGTTGGTCAAACGGTTCAAAACTGTCAGCCTTTTTTTAAGGGAAAGGTCTAATAGATAATGCAGGATGATTAATAATTTACATATTATCCTGTTTTTAATAGAAACAAGAACAAAGGCGGTGAACCAGTCATTTACTATGAGTCACATGCAATGGACCAAAGGCATAAACTGCACACTAGTCATGTATCAGAGGTTTTTGTGGTGCTGTTTTTATATTTGTAGGCTGTAGACAGGAGGCACGCGAGTGCTTGTTGCTTATGAGGATTATGCTTTTATTCCCAAAATGAAAATGACAGAAGTCAGTAATCCAATGCGAAGGAAACAAAAGAGACTGGGGATGAGCTCAAATTCATTTGACCTGAAAAATATTAGAGCGCTCTGACAAAAATGCAGTGCAAGCTTCCAGGAGGCAACACGGTTTACACTGTTGGAGAAAACAGTGTGACACTAAAGAGGACAGGATGAACTTTAGCCCACCCAAAACAGTCAAGAGCTTAACAGCTGAGTGCTCGCTGCCTCCGTTTCTCAGCTGGTCCCAGGCTATTTTACTGGATCCAAAAATACTCAGAGTGGATCTCACCACAAAGTTTCATTTCCAGAGCCAGTGGCCCATTTCAACAAAAAAGGACTCATGGAAATGCCTGCTTTATTTGTTATTTTCTCTGTCTCCCTTCTATTACACGGTATGAGCTTGCATCTGACTTTTGGGATTGTTTTTGAAGAATCCTGAACCGCTAACATGACCTGAATGAGAAATGTCTCCTATTCACTCGCCCTGAAAAGAGCATCTACGATGAAGAAGTGTATGCTTGTCTTTTTCACCCTGGCGGGCAGCAGGAGAAAACATTTATCACCACTCTCCTCAGTGTAGATAAGGTGTCTCTATTTATTCAGAGTGGAAGAGATAAACCCTGAATGAAGCACTGTGGGACAGAAAGCCATGGTGGAAGGAGGGCAAAGACAAGAAAGCCACTTGGTTTTCAATTGCTTCTGTGTGTCCGTGTGAGCAGATGGCATCCACTGGAAAAACATCCCCGCTCGGGCAGGAGACTCTAGCACTGACCCCCTGCTCTAAACCCCTCGCAGGCACCACCAGCAGCCGCCTTTCCTGCCTCCACGTGCCCCCTGCCCGCACTAATCCATTCCCACCATGAGACCGCTTGTATAATGTTATCTAATAGGAATAATCCCTAGGAGACGGAGCATCATATGTGCAGTAGGTCTATGCAGGAGGGGCGGAAGATGTCAGCGGTTGCAAATAAAAGGGCGATTTAGAGAGACAACAAGGAAGTACAGTGGGCCGCACCAGGGACTGACAGATACAGACCGAACTGCACAGGAGATTCAACAGCTGCATGAATGGTGCTTCTGTCTGCTTGTTCTCCACATGAGAGACAAGAAAGAGAGAAAAAAAGGAAAAGACGAAAATAAACAGTAGGGCGATGCTCACTACTACTTCTGTCCTCTCAGCTGTTGATGTACTGCCTACTGTCCAGAGGTGAGAAACACAGTTCCCTGCCCATTCCTCACTGCAAGTGCCTGTGCTCGGGGACAGACTGCTCCTTGTGAGGTGACTGGGCAGATGCTGTGATCCTGACAGGAAAATGCATCGTTTTACGGAAGAGCATGTCTGCAGGGGGCTTCTTCTTTTTTTTACCCCTTCCAAACAACTCAACACAGCTGCTGAGTTGAACAGAACAAGTTTACTCGCAGACATGAGTACAACTAACAAGCGTTTCAATGACACATTTTATGATTACTAGGCAAGAACACCGCTGTAGGTATTATTTCATTTTTTCAAGAAAGTTGCACAGTCTTTTTCAAAAGCTTTCTTTGTTTTTATGAATCACAAAAGCACCTTCGTGTAAAGCATATTAACGGGAATTACAATCACTCGGAAGGCTCTGTGAAAACGTGGTACACAGTAACGTGTGAGGAGCAGCGATGTAACAAGAGGTTGGTACGGTTTACGCTCCCATGCAATACTGGAAGGGCGTGTGACAGGCTGTTCAAACTTGCTGCTTATATTTACTGTTGCTTTGAATATGATACTGTAGTTAAACACTGGCTCAAATAGTCCCAACCCTACTTTACCGACACACGCTCGCACACCAGCTTCCCCGGAACTCACCTTGGTGGGGAAAAGAGCAAACAGAGTAGTTGCACAACCGCGAACAGACACCGAAGAGCCGCTCCTGGCGATATGATAACCAAAAAAAAAAGAAAGTCCGCAAACGAGTTCACATTTTACTTCTCTCGTGCGTCCTGTGAGGGGCTTCAGAAAGGCACTATTCCGTAGAGAACACTGGCTACTTCTTGTGTTGAACGGTTTGTCAATTCCTGCTGGAAGGCGACTCGGGCAACTCCTCAACAAAAGAGTCTCTGGTTACAATATCGGGGACTTTCTCCACGCCCAGGTGCCGAGTCACATGGTAAATTCCAGGTGTGTCTGTGTGTGCTTGTGTGTGCGTTTGTCAGTTGGCAGCAACACACCTGTGGGATCCGTTCACGCGCTCGCCTCGACTGTCATCGCGTTTGAAAGCAGGGATGCACTGAGGGGAGGAGAGGAAAAGGGAGAGAGTGAGAGAGAGAGAGAGAGAGCGCGCACTGAAGGAGAAACAACGCGACCGGGTGAGGAAGGAATTATTCCCTCCCACTCCGCGCTCACCGCCGCCAAAGCTGCTGTGTGCGTGCAGACAATGAGCGGCAAGTACCCGGGAAGAGGGGGGGGTCAAAACCGAAACAACTCGTCTCGTCTGTTCACCCGCCTACAAGCAGAAATATTTCCGCGGGCGGTGGGAGCGGTGTGGCAGCCAGCAACCGCGCTCTGTGGTTTCCAAAGTGTGGTCCGGAACCAACAGGGGTCTGTGGGGGTGGTTCCAGGTCATTCCAGGGGAAGATAAGGAATATTCATAAGGATATGATTAGCAAAATGTAGTACTAATTATTTTAATTTCACCTCCTGCCTCCATCATATTAAACACAGTTACATAATTCTGTCAAGTCATGGACTACTTATGTTAAAAAAAAAAAAAAATGACAAAAATCCGTTAAAATAAAACGGCTCCCTGAAATAAGTTTCCTTGTGAACTTGTTGATCCGTGATTAAGGTCGGTTGTGTCTTTTTCTTCTTCTTTGGTGTTTTATGGCGGTTGGCATCTGTAAACATTGCATTACCGCCACCTACTGGATATAGTTTTACTGTGAAAACTACATACAGTGTCCCAAGTGACAATATTCACATTGCTGTCTTTTCCATCCTGCTCTCCTTTCTCCGATTGTCTGATGCGTAGTGTCCAGGTCCTGTTCAGATATGTCCACTGGCTACATCCAAAAGTCTTCCGGCAGCATCCAGCAACATTTTAATTCTGTCCAACTTCCCCTGAATTTACGCAACACACTTTATCTTGCTATAAAATTGCCAGAACCGATTCTTGTCCAATCAGATGTTCTGCTCCAACACTCTCCTCTTCTGCTCCGGCTCCTTACGTTCTGTCACACTTTCACCTTGTCTTTTCCACTTCTGCAGTTTCAGCGTACGACATTTTGGTTTCCGCTCTGATCTTGTCCACCTGTATTTCCTTTGTCCTTTTAGGACACTTTGCTGACCTCACATTATGATCTCCATTATAGTGCAGACATGTCACTGGTTCATCATCCTACTCGCACTTTTTATCGTAATCTTCCTTCCCACACGTTCCACATCTTCTGTCTCCTCTGCACACAGCAGCAACATGTCCATGTTCATGGCTGCAGAAACACCTGAGTGGTGCTTTCTCATACGGCCTCACCCTGTAGCTCACATAATCCAGACGCACCCTCTCTGGCAGCTCCCCTTTAAAAGTTACACACA
>JAPZDX010000022.1:21591778-21604770 GCA_029783625.1 Naso annulatus
TACATGGAAATTCAACTGACCCAATATTGGTTAAAGACATCAGATTCCACTAAGAAGACGAAAGGAAGCTTATTTGTTCTTATTACTCAAGAGTTAAACCAACTCCGAAAAGTACTGAATGTGCATCATTTTCAGAAAACTTTCTGCATCCCAACATGAATTTGAGTTCATGTCAACAGTAACAGTGAACACAGCGCCATGCCAAAGCTGTGGCTTTGACCTGTGGGCCACTGCTGCTTCAGCCATGAATGTTTTGAGCCGAGCCCTGCATATTTCTGGTCATCATAACTGGTATTGAATGTAACGGAGCGGAACTAAATGTGGAGCGTCAGTGGAAGGGAAAGAATATAGTGCTGCAAATACAAAGACACATAGCACAGGCCATGGATGAATTATCAGATGAGGAAAGTTGTTTTTACAGTGAGCAGAGTTTTTTCACCGTTTCAGCACAGAGACCGATCCATAATGTAGACCGCAGAGAGTAAAAACGCACCAGTTTGCAAGGTTTTAGTCAGCTGAGGTGCGCACAAAAAAAATAAAGGCCAAATGAATATAAAATGACCCGTAATTGTTTCGAATAAATTAGAACAGCTGTTATGAGTCTTTTTTATCTGCAGCATTGTAATATTTCAGTGTAGTGTATTCTCTGCTTCAGTAAGTTACGAAGTAGCTAGAGGTCTTACAGTTTATAAAACCCCTGCAAAAATATCTGCATATGCCCTCATCTAACTTTCCACCATGAAAAAAACTGGCAAAATGTGTAACACACAAGATCTAGCACCCCTGTTGTGTGTCTCAGCTGTGAACACACTCTTCTCAGTTGGAGCAGACAGGCCTTATAGACTGCAGCAAGTTCACTGATGTGACACAACATACTGGCCTATCGCCTGTTGGCCTCTCTGCTCCGCTGCCAATCATGTTATTTTTGCTCATCATCTCTGAGGAAAACCTCGAGCCAATCAAAGCAGGGAAAACTTCTCGCAGAGTGCAAAAGTACTTTGAAGGACAGTTCTCTCAGAGATGCATGAAAAACAAACTAATGTTATCCTGTGATGGAAAAGCGAGACGCACTGTTTTCCACATCAATTTCTCATCACCGCCTCATTTTTCCTGCTCGGCTATTGATTTTAAAATGAGGACACCTGTGGCTGCTTCTTTATTTTCTTGGCCCACAAAAATCCTTTTTGCATTGGGTTTCATTGTTCACTTCCCTAATGATGAGAATGAAATGCTTGGCGACCCTGCTGACTTCACCTCCTGGAAGAAGGTAAAATGACAGCATCTAACATTATGCTGTCTATTTTCATGGCGCAAACCTTTTACTGTTAGTAAATGTTATGGATTGTTCTTTGGGAGACTACTATAAATGGTGCTGCCAGAAAAATAGATATTAAAATATGAATTCACATACTTCAATGAGACTTTCCAATCGCATTTTTCACCTTTATTTTTGGTGCCTATGGGATTTGTGTTTACCTTTTGCCCATTTTATATAAATTAGGGTGCGAGTAATATATCAGTTTGCTGATACTATCAGCAGATATCAGCCTATTGCAGATTTATTAGTATCAGTGTATGTGTTCTTCAATAGGTGCTGATATTAAGAGGTTTTTTTTAAGCTGAAAAAAAATGCTTCGACTGTTGATTTAAAATGGTGTAATTATGTAATTGTGTTTGTCCACCGGAGGGCATTAATTAATAACTAAGAAGTGAAGTGATTACTGATTAGTGCACTGATGTTTAGAATATAGTTTGGTTAAGTGTACAAAGTCCTGCCTCCTTTACATGTCTTTGTCACAAGTATTTGATCACCACATTCAGCTGATATTATTTATACTAATAATGGCCAGTATATCCGATATCCAAATGCTCTTGCTCTCTAGTAGCGGTGTCAGCGATATCTGCCCTAAAAATCTCATATCGGTGAGGTCCGAATTTAAAAAGGCGATTAAAAAAATCGTAAAAAGTCAAGTAAAAGTTAAACAAGAAAAGACAAAACAAAAATTCAGAAATAGTAAAAACAAAAATAGTGTTTCTTAGTAACTGGCCTTGTTTCTTAAGTATAATTTATTCAAACAACAGAATAATCCACGTAGAACTGGGAGAAATGGCAATTTGCAATGACATGATGGTTTTTGTGTGGAGTCTTGTGTTTTGAATGGAATGTCCAGTCCATCGTGAGCAGAAGATCTTTCTTAAATTTTGAATTTGCCTTGTAGTGTGAAGTACTACGTTAGCTTTTCTATAATAAATATTTAATAAACTGTCTCTATTCAAGGGGGCCCTAGGCTTTAGTCATTTGCAAGTTGTGTTGTCTTTTGTATGCAGTAACCAGCAGGTATTTTCTCCATGAGGACTCTTTGTTCAGAGATTATTCACTGAAAAAACCTTTTCCAAACTTTGGTGTATCCTCCTCTGACAAGTGATTAAAACAGGCCAGAACAAGAGCACCGTGTACTGTAATGATTTGAGGTAGGTGATCCAAAGATCCAAATTTGACATTTGCTTCTTTATTAACAAACTTTATTCTGCTACACTTTATGACTTGCATCTGCTAATGAGTTCTTGTTACTCAGATGTTTTCTGGGGGCAACATTTGTTTGAGGTTGTATAAGCAGTTAAACAGTCAAAACAAGACTGAGGCGTTGCTTTAGAACACATTAACTCCACTGTTTTCTCTATTAGCGGTCACTCGTTCTGCGACAGATAATGATAGAAAGACTGCGTCCACTCATGCAGAGGGAGCTTTTTCTGACAAATGCATGCACACGTCTGTGTCCACGCCTGTAGGCTGGTCTGCATTAATGATGTCACGTATGCAGAGGCTAAAGGTCAGCTGCTGTCCTTTTGTCTCTGAGCTGGAGGAGCTGGAGGACATGTCCATGGTTACCAGTGCACACAAAGCAAAGCGTTGCCAGCTTAGTGCAGCTTTTCTGAGCTTGGTTTTAACCTTTCTTCACTTTAGATCCAGGTACACTGTAGAAAAATATATTGCATGTCTCTATCAATTATTGTAACTCTGTTGCCGTATTGTAATGTTGTCCATGACCAAATTTGCCTTGTTCAGACTATATATGTTCTGCTGTTGTTAGAAAAATAACATAATGTACGTGGACATGCCCAAGATAAAAGCTGAAAGTGGGGTCACTGAGGTTGCTGTAAATCTTTCCTCTGGCCATTTTCCTCCAAGGATGAAATCAGAACAACTTTCTAAACCTATCAGCAATACCCAGCTTATAGAAGTGCCTATTTTTATTTAAGAAAAAGTCCCAAAGCAGCTTAGGAACAGTCTCCTGGTGCCCTGTGGTAATAGATGTTCTCCTAAATGCTCTTGTGGTTTCATACTGCTTAGGTTTAAGAACTTTCAGCAGGTGTAACTGTGAAGTGATTACTGCATTTTGAAACCACTTTGGAGCCTATACATGTGATGAGGGTTAGAATATTATCTGAAGTTTTTGCTAGCTGTCTCATTTAGGTGATTCTGAAATTCCATTACAGCAAAATGGCAAAAGAGTTGGAAGTTTCCATTTTTACCCAGCTAAATGATTCTTTTAAAGGTTTCATCTTTTCCTCGTATTATAAAAAGGGACTATTTTTAGACCATAACGACAGCTATAACCTTCTAATTCAAAGGTCAGTATTTACAACCAAGCACAATGCAGTGACTCAGTGCAATGACCTTATAATGGTATGTTATCTGTGACAGCAAATGATAAGAATGCAGGGAGGAGCTGACTGTTTTGGCACCGGCTTTGTGATAGTCCTGGTAGCTCACTCAAGATAATTAGCTGCGGGAAAGTGGACTGTCTTGTCCCTTTCGAGCCTGTTTGTTGATCAAAGGCATTTGATGGCCTCACTAATCCCCCTGACTGACTAGAAAGGAACAGCAGCATCAGAGTGTGGAGTGGCAGCTTACACACACAAGGACTTAAAACGACACAAAGCTCTTTGGCATCACTTGAGATTTCTCTTTGTAAATCAGAGAGCTTATCAAATTGTGCTTATTTTAGGATAAGGTGGTGTTATTCTCTGTTTTTGTTTTTTTTTTTCCCAACTTCCACAGCACGTCTGTGGCTCTCAGTACAAAGCCTACTTTTTTCTCATGAAGACAGAAATTAAAGAAGTGGCCGCAAATGTATCTTTACTTTTATTAAAGGCTAAATCTCATAAAAGAGCTGCAATATAGTGAGCCAACCAGGAGGACAAAGTGCAGTTATTGGGGATTTCGCAAAGCTGTGGATTAATACGCAATTTGTGCTTTAGTATCTAAGACAGCAGGATGGGGCATTTGGGACTGACTCAAAATAAACTACAGTGTGTGCGTTTGTTGTTATGAAGGAAAGTGTCATCTGGAACTGCAGTGTAGCTCACTGCTGTGTTTTTCACAGTTTTTAGACTGAATCTGAGGTCTGAAGTACAGAGTAATAAGGTACATCAGTGGTGTATATCGGGCTTCTTCATGGGGTTTTGCCGATAATGAGAAAAACGTTGAATACTGTCAGCATAATGTTTTCTTGCCCTTTGGAGAAGCAGCAAAAAGCTGAAAACACAGTATTGACATATTGTCACCTTATATAGTTCATATGATGAGTGTCTTGACAAACGAAGGCCTGCACATCCTGCAGGAATAAAACAACATAAACATTCATTCGGCCAGTTTGATAAATGTAAGTCCAGTATCCCTTTTAGCTCCCAGAGAAAACCAACCACCAGTGTTTATGGTAGACACCACACAATAAACCTGCAAAAGTAGAATTAAATAACTTTTATTAACACTGACAAGAGCACCATGTTTCCCTCAACGCTTCATCAGGCGCATGACAATGCAATGGGCCCAAAGTTTTGAATGTGCAAATGCGGTTTGTGTAGTGATTAGCAACAAGGTGCATAGGTTTGCAAAATGGTTTCACCACCTCAGACAATTGAGATGCAAACATCAGTCAAAAACAAGTCCTGAGATACCTCAGAACGACATGCACAGATTTCTTTTTAAAAGGAAAGGTGATAAAATATGAAAAATGTAATAAAACCAAAAAAGAAAGTTAATGATTATTAGCCTAATAGCCTAATAGTAAAATCAAATAGAAATGTTTGGGTTGTTTTCATTACTTGTTCATCTTGCAGTTGGAAGTGCCTATGTGAAAAGCTTATTTCTCTATTTTATTCTTGAAATTCACTTTTGATCTCCACCATTTACTGAAGTAAAACTGTGGCTCTTTCGATGTGACATGGTCCTCTGTGTTCACCACTTGGCCACCAACTTTGCCGGCCTGCTGTTTTTGGTGCTGGGCAGGTAGCTTATGCTGGGTTTACCAGATCATTTATGCCTGAAACAGCTGCCTGCTGTCGATGGAAACACATGAGCAACGCGCCATAAATCCTAACAAACCAAAACTGAATAATGCCGACATGCTCTGTAGAGCTGAGAGGAACTGCAGAGTCAAGTGATATTTCTCAGTTTTTTTAAGTGATAATGAAAACATATTGATTGTTGGAACTGCGAGAAAGTAAATTACAAAATTGAGCAACATTTTATGAAACAGCGATCAAATTTATTGTAGAACAATGGTTAAAAATGACCTTTCGTCTGCTGTAAAAAGATAATGCGTTTGCCAAAGTTCCCACTTTTGTTCTCTCCTGCAATTGAAATTCAAATTTTGAGCACATAAATCCTCCACATAGTACAGTAGCTCGTGTCTACCCCGAAGGTCTTTTGCACTCCTTTGGTCTCCGTCTTACTTCATCACCTTCCCCTTTTGTGCTTTCAACAGAGAGCTGACTACTTAAATGGGTCTTGAGGAGGACAACAAATACCATTTTAAAATGGCAGCCTCTGTCACCAGGGAGTTTCGCTCCATCTCTGCCCTTAAAGCCATTTGGGAAATTAACTGAACAGTTGGAGGTTTTTTTTTGAGAGCATCCAGTGGACCTCAGCACTAGCGCTTGGAGAGTAAGTTAAAAGCTGATGTGTTTTCAGTGACATCAGTCCTGATTTTAACTGAAGTTGTTTAATGCACGTTTCAACGGGCTCTCTCTGATTAACAGGTATGATTTAAAGACCCAGGATCCCACAAGGACAAAGCTTTGCTCTGTGAAGCAAAAAATTAATTTTTGAGGCTGGATTTTAAAATGTTAATCAGTACTCCAACAGTAATTTACGACGATGACCCCATTTAAAGTTAGCCAGTTCGTGCCTCTTGAGCATAACTCGCAAACTCAGAGTAAATGCACACAGAAAGCATTCAAGACAGATTAAAATCTGGATGTGTTTTGATTCTGGTCAGATGTTGAAAAGGTGTAAGTGCATCCCCTAAAGTTTCACTAATATTACATTGAAACTTAAAGTAGTCGTTGTTTTCTGTCTCATTAGAACACAAAGAAAAACAGTTTCAGTGATCAAATATGATGTTTCACACATTTCACCCACACATCCCCTGAAAAGGTGGGAATAGCTGGTCTAAAATACGCATGAAGGAAACCCATTCTCACTGCACATTCTTCCTATTGCATGGTCTCTGTATCTGCACATGCACTCATCAAGCATGTACAGACATATAGACAAGAATATACAATTAAAGTGACAAAAAGACACTTAAAGTGAAAATGCTGTGGAGATGACCTGACCGATGTACTGGTTTGCTTATATAATTGACCGATATCAGCCTATTACAGGTATATCAGTATTGGCCTGTTCTCCAATATGTGCAGGTGTTAAAACTTTTATTAAGACTGGAAGAAATACTTGAACTATGGATTTAAAGTGGTGTTATTATCTAGTTTGTTGTCCGTTATTTAATAACTAGACAGTTAAGTGTTTACTGGTCATAGCACTGATGTTTGAAATGAAGTTTGTTAAAATATTTAGATAGAGATAGAAATAGAGATTTAGATATTTTTTACATTACATATCTTTGACAAAAGTATTTGATAACCACATTATCAAACACAACCACAGCCAATAATATATATATAGATTCATTTATGGCTAAAACCCATTCACTTCATAGCTTCCTGATACTACAGCCCTCATATTAATCTAACCATTTAGAAATCCTTTGTAGTCACTGCTTTTCAGGGCAAACAGGCAGTGTCGGCTAGCTAATGAGGCCTGTTGGTGAATGACAGAGCTAAACCTGTGGTGTGGCAGTGAGTTTTTCCTGGCTCTGTCATTGCCATGTCGGGACCATTGTCTGGCAGCAGAAATGCTGCACATCTCTGTGGCACAGCTGCACTAATTGTTTTGTCAGCAAGAAATCCCAGCAAAGCAAATCGAATCTGGGTGTCAGAAATGTTCTTGCGGCACTTTAGCAAGGCAGTGAAGTGTGAGTGTGGTAAATGTTGGTGTAACACATTACTTAAAGATACACCCCGATTTTGTTGTTGTTCTCAATCATAACCGCAAAACGCCATTCAGCTCTTTAGACAGGCTGAAGGGTCAATGATGTTAAAATTGTAATGTCAATATATAATGTATTTAATCAAAAACTACACTTTTTTTTTAGGAGTAGTTTTTAACATACATACTCTAGGAGGACTTCAACAACAAACAGCTGCATGATTTTATCTGATTAAAGGTGGAGTCAATAGGAATTGTTCGTTGCACCCCTCCTCCCAGCTCAGAAGTATCATAACTTAGCATGCACTACATGTATAGATACTGTTAAACTGCTTACCTAACTTTACACAGCAAGCTGTGTAGGAATGGTACAAGCTAACCGCCGCTGTTTGGCACCTACCTGTCCAACGAAAAGCAGGTCACCTTCACGTCGCTCTTCATCTTCAGTCTCTCATCAGCTTGAAAGCGGGTGAAAGCCAAACCAAAATTCACTCTCCTTCTGGAACTAGCCTTATTCGCTTGCCATTTAGCCTCACTAAGGCTATATTTACGTTTCTTTGCTGCTATGTTCGTGTCCATTACTTTCTTTCATTGGAACGGCGTCCAGTAGCTGTGCTCCGCTGCAACCTAACCTCACCTGCCCGCTGTCATTGGCTGGGGGAAATGGACCCCCTCCCTACCCAGAAGTGTCCCAAGCACCTCCTGAGACAAGCAAAACATCAAAATGCAGGCAGAGGGCAATGTGTCTCTAGACACAGTCACCGCCACACATTTAAAGAGGCCCAGAAGTGATAATTACAGCATTACTTTTGTATAAGTCTGTATTTTATTTTTTAGGAAAAGCCTATTGACTCCACCTTTAATGTTGAAATAATAAACCTTGTGCACCTGCACCTATTGCCACAATAGTTGAGACAATGTTTTTACATTTGATAGAAAGCACGCAGCTATATAAATCTGTTATGATAGGCAGTATGTTTGTTAATCCCATTCTGTAGGGCCCTAGTGTGGAGCACGGTGGCTTAGTGGTTTGCTCTGTTGCCTCACATCAAGATGGTCCTGGGTTTGATACCTGCTGGGGCAGGGCCTTTCTGTGTGAAGTTTGCATGCTCTCCCCATGTCTCATGGGTTTCCTCAGGGTGCTCCGGTTTTCTCCCACCATCCAAAACGTGTACATCTACCAGGGACAACAGAGGGAAATGAGCCTCCGGCTAGAATCTGACTCATTTACATTGTTACTGTTAGTAATGTTCATTAACTTGCATTGTCCCTCTCAAATGAATAAAATGCAAGTATTAATTTACTGCCTCATGCCAAAGTGATCAATAGACGCATGTAGAAAGATATTTATTAGATCAACATAACATTGCCAGGTGCTAAAATATTTGTCTTGCTAAACACTTAATGGTCCACACGTTTGTGGATATTTCATTGCGAAAAATCACCTCAAAATGTTTTTATCAGGAGCATTACTCACCTGTGTTGTGATAATCTGACTATTTAATGTTAATTGCAGGCTACCTACACACAGATGTAGTAGAGGCTCTAATGGAGACCTATGTGGGAGGAATTTAGTTCTGACTATGTTGATGTGGAGGTCAAAGAAGGCCATACATTACATAATGCCCCTTCAGGTCAAACTATATTAAATTGAAAAGGCTGAGAACCAGCTTCAGGCCTGGCTATGTTTGCTCTAAACTTCACACCGCTGTGCACATTAAACACTGTGCTGTAATGAAATTGCCTCAGTCGTTGGAATAGTTTTCAAACCTCACATCTGCCAAAGCACACAAGGGAGATCATTAAAAGTGAGAAGAGATTAGGTTCCATTTGCCAGCCACCTTACCAAACTCTGAGACCGTCTATTAGTTTGGCACTGCAGCAATATCTCTGTTTATTGCTCTGTCTAAACACAAATGTCTGTAACTATGTGCTTTGACACAAACAGAGAACTCTCAGTGGCCTGAAATACCATTCTTTTCATGCCACGGCCTGCGTGAAAGGCGCCTTGGTCCAGTATAATGCAGACACTACTGAATTTGCTTATAAACTGGTATTTCAATAACACGGCTGTTCCCAGAAATCTGAGAAATAAAGGACAATAGAAGGTTCACAGAGAGGTCTTGAAAAGCAAAGCCACGGATGGCGTTTGGAAATGGGATCATTAGACCTTTCTGGCTCATACACTGCTCCAGCAATATCAAGTGAGGGTTACATGTAATGAAATTTTCCTCACTCTTCATCACTGTAACCACCTGAAATCGGTCCACTGAATTGAACCCTGAGCATGAGTCATAGCTTGCCTTCTGTGGTGAATGCGCTGAGTGTCGAAGTTGACCTTTGAGTCATTCAAATCATTAACAGACTTTGACTCTTTGCAGGACAACTGGCCTTCTGTGCTGCTAACGTCGAAATCATAAAACTCTAACTGGAGCTCCGGGTTCTGTAATTTCACCATATTAGCCTGTGTGCACTTTATTCAGCAGTGCCGTCGTAAGGAAGAGATTACAGTCAGGTGATCATGCCCTAAGCAGCACTTTGCAGATGGGAAATTTGATCTTGATGAGCCTTTTCAAAGTTAACTAAAATATTAAATTGAATGTCTTTGCAAAAAAAGGTCATTTTTAATCCTGAAAAAAGAAGAAAGAAAAAAGAATCCTTCTCTGTATGATGATCTCACATATATCCCCAATTTTTTGTCTGCTTGTTTAGTGGATCTGTTGGCACATAATTAGGCTTATTCAAAGTTTAATTTTCAGTTTTAATGATTGCGCCTTTATTCAGTATGATATGTCAAAGTCTATGCCCAAGGAATGATTAAGACTCAACATTGTCTGCCTACTGTAGCTAAAATAATGACATGGTAAATGTGAACAACAATACATTACAAACAAAGTATTTTTTCCGGCAATTCGGCATTAAAAATTTCCTATGTATCTTCATGATATGCACTACATTGTAATCCATATTTCTGAGATTTCTTGATAGCTTAACAATGCTTAACATTTCGAGAGACCTTTGCATATAGCACATCAGTTGAGTTTCATAGCAGTAATCCTACAGAATCAACTCCCAGTTGTTTTTTGGCTGCCAAACACTCAAAACATGCCCGAAGGGCATCGGTTATCTGAAGACACTGGGGAAAAAAATCATCATAAATAAGTCTTCCCTGTGAAATTTAGACATTGATGTCTGTTTTTTTTTCTCATGAGCACACTTGCCAAACTGTACTCTTTTATATCCAAATAGTTAAAATGATGTCACCGGTAATTATAATTACACTGTGAAATGGTTTTAAGACAGCTGTACTGTATTCTGCTGAGAGGATTTTTCCACTGTTGACTTCGTATTGATCCTTGTTGAATAAACACCAGATAAAACCATTGATTTTAAGAGTAAGCACTTTAAAGATACGTATGCCTTCATGTGTCAGATCATACACATCCTTCATAAAGCATAGACTGTACTGCATAATGTCTCTCACCTAGATGTATGAATTCCATTATCTGGATTTATTTTTGGTCTTCAAAGCACCAAGCCAGCAAAAAATATATGTTGAATTATAGTCTGGTAGTCCATTATTCATTTTGTTTCTGGCTCTTACTTTGCAAAATCCCTGGATTCACTGAAGCCGTGACTCTAACAAATTTCTTATCTAACCTTTTATTTCTCCTTGTTGGTTTCATTAGCAACAAGTGATGAATATTTAGCCAGCAGGCCTCTCATTCTCATTCGCAGGTTCTGATTGTCTGTTTGGCTGGTTAAAACAACAAACATCACTGTTGTTAGACTATGGCATAAATTTTTGTAGCAGCTTTGTTTACCCTCTGCAATCTGTATGTACTCAGCTACAGATTGTTTGTGAGGGAACGAAGCAAAAGAAAATGGACTGTGTGTTTTGGTAGTTCAACATGACCATCAGAGTTACTTTAAGTATTGATAACTCAGCCTAATAAATGAATTTCTGAAGTGTGCCCATCATATTAAAACTCCAATAGTCAGAAAAATGTCTGATTGGACCAAAAACCCATTTGTCTGACATCCCACTGCTCTGGAGCGGTTGTTCTGAAAATGTCCACTCTGACCTCACCAAAATATGTATATTACTGATGTAGCTAAAGTACTAATTTACACCCAAATCGTAACCTTTTCCTAAAAAACGGCAAGTAGTTTCATGCACAAACATCACCAACAAGCATCAAACAACAAACATCACCAGACTATGAGGATGATTTTTGCCTGACTGTTGGTCAGTGACGACAGAGATCTACCTGCAAAGGTCACCTGACTTCATCCTTTACTGCATGTTCAAATACACTAGAGATAAAATATGAAGGACAAAAAATGAGTGTGTATTTTCTAAAAATGGGCATTTGGAGCACCAGTGTTTGTTTTTGGTATAGTAGGCTATTGGACAAAAAGGCTTTTGGTCCAATGGGAAATTTTTTGGACTATTGGGACTTTCAAAACAATTGGCCTTTGAAACAGTGGGCAGTCCCCAATCAAACAGTGGTTTAAATAAGATTGGTTTGGGGATTTCAATCAGACAAATGGTTTCAATATCGGCTTCACATATACATAATATCAAACACAAACCATGCACAGAAATGATCCTCTAAGTCTCCCACCATTTAAGTGCCACATTCACAAGAAAGAAGAAGTTGTTTATGGAGGATAACAAATAACAACCACCCAAACATCACGCAGCATCATCGGTCACGATAATTTCACACCACAGGTTTACACATCAGTGCATTACTCTAAGCCTTTGTTGCTCCACTGGATCAAAAGTAAATTGACATTAAACAACTTTGTTGAATTAGGTCAGCTCCACTTTGTTGGCAAGTTGTCACCAAAGGTCAGACTATTCCCTTTCTGTGCGTGAAGCAGGTCAGAATTGGCAGGTATTAACATATTAATAATGTGCTGCTGTGCATATAAAAAGGCTTGGTGGATTGCTTAATTCTCACGCCAGTTAAAGGTCAGTCACAGTGCAACGTGTCAGGGTAACACAGTAGAGAAAAAAAAAATGAAGGGATGCAATGCTTCGACATCCTGTGAAATTTTATTTACTCTGGAATAATTGTACATTTTTGAAGTGCATCGAGAGTACTTGGTGAAATTGTATGGTATGCTATAAAGTTTCTAAATAATTGCTTATTATGCTTAATGATACTCAAGCATAACATTCAAGCAGTCCCAAGTGTGATTTATTTGCATGCCTGTGGCACATTCTCTGGTCTGAGTGGTTCTTCATGCTCTGCTTCCATGAAAGCTGAAGCATGAAATAAATTTTGCATGAGCTGAAGCTAATCCGCGGCAGGCTGATTAGGTGCTAAAAAGGGAGTAATTCACCAGATAATGAATACGGCTCGATAAAAATGTTCTGCAAATGTCAATGATGACGCATAATCACTCAATAACTGTCACATTTTGTGGTCTTCTCCTTCCCACTCCTCATATGGCTTTCAAGTCTCCTACCTGTAATTAAAAATAAATACTTGTGATGGTATAAAAACATTTTTGTCATTCAACAAACAGCTTTTCGGGGCGCCCAGTGGCTCAGTCAGTAAAGCAGGCGCCCCATATACAGAGGCTATGTCCTTGCGCAGCGGACCCAGGTTCGATTCCACCTGTGGCCCTTTGCTGCATGTCA
>JAPZDX010000022.1:21617280-21653683 GCA_029783625.1 Naso annulatus
CATTTGGTCCATTGTGATGTCCTCCTGCCAACTGGGCAAATCACATGTCTCATTAAATCTGAAAGCAATCGCAGTGATTGATGCAAGCAAAACCATAAAAAAGTATTATTTATTATGTGTATTCAAAAAGGATTGATAGCAGGTATATTTTAACTGGAAGTTATTTGGGTCCGTAGTTCAGAGGTATTGAGTACCAATAACCTGCCCTATGTGCAAAACAAAAAGTGAGAACAAAAGTGAAACCCCACCCAGTATTTTCACAATTTATGACATTGTGGGAATAAAAAGTCAAAAACCTGAAAAGCACTGAGCATTGTCAGCTCGGAGTGGATGTTGATCTGCATGCAGCCAGCTTCCAAGTGTTTGGTCACTGCCTGTGTGTGGTGTCTGTCTTGTGTCGTGTTGATGTAACGTTTCGTGATTCATCGCAAATCAAATTGAAATCTCCGTCTGCTTTTTTCCAAGGCTATAGAGAGGGCAAGAGATTCTGTCCCACTCTGTCTGCCTCTGTCTTCTTCTTCCCACCAGTCTCAAATGACACGCACACAGATACACAGACAGACAAAACAGAGACCCTGAGGTGCATTAAGTCTGAAGAATTGACAGATGGAATCAAACAGTGAGAACAGATGAAAGACAAGGCACAATATGTCTGTTTGTGCGTGTTTGTGTGTGTGTGGTGTGTTTGTATACGATCAAAGCAAAGAAAAGAAGAAATAAGAAAAGTCACTGTTCACTCAGTAAAGGTTTGGGTGTGATTAGATTTGCAGTGCTTTTAAATCACAGGGAAACTAAGACATAATGCACAGCACTACCAATTCAAAATGGAAGTATCTCAGGCTCAACAGATATGGCATTTTTAGTAGTCAGCAATTGCTAATTCAAGTTATTGAAGTGATAACAAGGAAGCTGCAGAAAAGCAGGGCCTGACAGATATGACGGCTTGCCGATATTATTGGCTGATATTAGCCTATTGCAGATGCATTGGTGTCGGTGTATATGTTCTCCAGTATGCACTGATATTAAAACTGCTTTTTAAGGTCAGAAAATAATATAATCATATAGTCATAATTTGTCAGCAGAGGGCCGTTTGTCTCTTAGAAACTGATAAGTGAAGTTTTCACTGTTCAGTGCACTGATGTTCAGAATCAAGTTTTTTAAAATGAAAGATATGTGCCTCTATTACATATCTGTGTCATAAGTATTTAGTAACTAAATTCAGCCACGGGATATCAGAATTTTCTGGCTCCCTTTTATCAGTATTGGCGTTGGCCCCAAAAATCCCATATCGGTCAGGCCTTACACAGAAATTACACAGACACCCTTACATACCAGATATTAGAAATCTATGAAATAAAACCAGTTCTTGTCTCATTTAAGGACTCTTGGTGGAAGCCTTGGGGTTGTGAGTCCATATTTGCAAAGCATTTGTATATGACAATCAGACTAACTTATTTGCAAATCACATTTTGTTCTTTCACACTTTAAACCCTGTGGAGATGCCCCACAGGTAATTCAGGGCCAAGATCAAGGGCTCCTGAGCTCTACAGCGTTCACATAAATGTAGATAATTCAAATATTGTTACAGAAAGATGGTGAAAAAAACACTAAGACTTAACACAAGGTTTATATCATGTCTCTATTGGTGACAGTTCTCATTAAATGGCGTGTTGCAGGTCTGCTGAGGGCTGTGAGATCTATACCGCTATTAAATCTCTCGCCCATCTGTCTTGCTTGTTGGGGGTCTCAGAGATGCTGGATTCTTGGCTTAATTTAGGGGGATTTCCTGAAAAGCAATAAAGTAAAGGAAGGAGGACATAGATGAACAGTATGCGAGTAGCATACCAGAGGCATTGCAACATCTGCCATTTGCAATGCAATTCTTAATAAAAATGTTCCAAGTAAGCTCTGTTCTAATTGCCAGTTATTCAGTTTTGCTATGTTTATTTATCATCATGCTGTTAGAACAGCTTTTAATTGCTTTTTCCTGTACTCTGTGTTCCTTACTCTGTGTTCACTGTTCATTCCCGTGAGCTGTTAAAATTATATTGTTTGGTTTCACAAATGATCTTGGAGATAATGATTCAGTTTTGGATGATTTGACAGCTTCGTCTTATGTAGCCAAACCTAAACCCTGGATGGAATTTAAAAAAAAAAAAAAAAAGTTTATACACATGAGACGGGGCTGCTTCTTTTTACTGCATGATTCCAGGCCAACTACCAAAGACACCATTTTAAAGTAATCCAGGAATGAGCTGGCAGGGCAAACGAAGAGAGCATCATATGCAAGTCCTCTGCAGGTTTTTTCCCTCTATCCTATAGAAGGTCATGTTTTTATGATGGAGGCATTATCCTTTCAGGTTGTCTGTTGCGTTCTCATAAATGTGATATCTCAAGAATGTCATGAGGGAATTTCTTCAACTTGAGAGCAAACACAAACTTTTAGTCAAAGATGAACTCATAACAATTTGGTGGTTAGAGGTCAAAGGTCACATTGGCTTTAATTGAAGAAGTCATGGGTTAGTTATTACAAAATTTCATGTTTAGTTATGTGATAGCATGTGGATCCAACGATAATAATAATGAATTCCTTTTTTTTTCCTTTCACTCACTGTGGAGTCAAATCTTGAACTGGTGGGCGTTAAATGTGTTCCTCGACAGTCCCTGTTTAATAATCGTTACAGTTGTGGCAAGAGTAAGCCATTTTAGGTTTCAATGAAATGCATTTACTACCTGGAAAAGTCAGTCAAAAATATTGTCAACCTGCTCAAAAAAAATTAACTTAAAGCAATCTTTTTCTGAAGCCTTCAGGCGGGTCTATTGGTCCTCGTCAGTGGATGGACTTGTAACTATGTAGGTATTCTTGTTCTAGAACTACACTTTTTATAACAATTTTGAGGCACTTGTGCTTTACTTAGTGTGTTTTCTGTCCATGGCATTTAGGAGGCAGCTTTTACTTTTCACTCCCCACTACTCTTCATTTGAAAATTATGAATTTAAAAACATGATCATCGTAAAATATGTAGCATTAGATTAAACATACAATATGAATGACCTCCATCTCAACAGCTTACAATAATAAAATGCTGTTTAAGATACATCTTAATGCATGAGTACTAAACAAATCATGTTACAATATACACGGTCTAATACTTTTATTCGAGGATAAACTTTTATTTAAGTCAAATGTCCGAGTACGTCTTCTGCTGCTGTACCAAGGTCACTGTATTGAAGGCAACAAAAGTAATTTAATCTATAGTCAGTGTTTCAACAGTGAGAATTAACTGGTAATGCAGCATGGAGTTGAAGTACTGTTGCTATGGTTACCTGCGGTTTAATATACTTTGTGCACGGAATTAGATGAGTGGTTAAATTGTTGTCTGAAACTGTAATACTGTTTTAAGAGACACCTGCCATCCAAACAAAAATAAGTGTTTTGTGAAAGTAATTTCTGTATCTGTATCTCCATTGTTAAGAAGACCAAGTCCATTCCAGTCAAGGAATTAGGCTACAAGAGGTGACGTATATTGTGTTTTCATGTCTGTTTACCTGCAGATGTCTTTGACTGGTTTTAAGTTATCAATAACTGTGATTTGTCAGTAAATACATGAGCTTATATTTCATTCATCCAAGGTCTTGTCAGCCATCGGCATTACAAGGCCTTCTATAAGTCACTCAGGACTGTAATCATGCTGTGTATGACTGACAGTCAGGCTGGAGCAGACGTCGACACACACACAGTACAGACACAGTCATGTATAACACACATCTGTTCTTACGGACCAGCAGAGATGAGACACATACTGATGTACAGTATGCACACATGAAACATGCATAGAGTAGAGAAGGTCTGTTGGATCAATAGTTATGAATTATTTGGATTTTCTGTGGAGTTTAGTTATTCACCACACCCGCTTTAAGCTATTGGGTTACATTCACAACAGATTTCTGCAGCTCAGAGTGCTTTCTTCAGCATTACTTTACTGTAAGATGTTTTTTGAAAGGAAACCTGGCAGATTCATCGATCTTTAGCTACTGGTACTGTATAGGCTTTTTCATATATATTATGTATCTATCTATATAGATATAGATATAGATATATAGATATATATATAGATGTACAGATATAGGCAGAGAGTTCTAATTAAACCAGAACATAACTTTAGAGACTCTGCGATATATCCGTACAAATTTCCTCTTTATAAATAGAGAAAAATCATCAGTGAACATACAGAATGTACAATAATTTATCAAATTACAACCCGGGAAAAAAAGAGATTTCAGACTTTAAGTTTCAGAATAATTGGATCAAGTCTGTAATAAAATATTCTTCACCATGTTTTCCATTAGTACATCAGCATGTCTTGCCATGTTGCCTTGCCTTGTTCTTCAGTGCTTGAGCAGCC
The DNA here is from genome assembly GCA_029783625.1 of Naso annulatus. Classification (NCBI taxonomy): domain Eukaryota; kingdom Metazoa; phylum Chordata; class Actinopteri; order Acanthuriformes; family Acanthuridae; genus Naso; species Naso annulatus. The sequence continues at coordinate 21,621,687 of JAPZDX010000022.1, forward strand.
TCTCTTTGCGATGCCGTCACACACGCTGAGGTCAAAAGTCAGCTCATCAGTCATGAGGAACGTGCTCCAAAGACCTCCAGTCACACCCTGGCGTCATCTTGATTTTATGCAGCGAGACACACACACACACATGTACAGACACACACGAGGGGGCTCTTGAATGTGACTCAATAGCTGTCTAACGACCCTGCGCAATCACATTAAATGGCTCTTATGCTGATTGACAATTAAAGTGCTGAGCATTATTCCCTCTCTAATCAACAGCAGTTTCAGACAAGAACTTTGCCACAGATGGTACTCGTTGCTTATCTGCTCCTCTATATGTACTTGCATCGTTCTTGTACTGAACTGTAGTTTATTTTTAGTCATTCTTATACTAATTTAATATCTAATTTACTCACAACTTGTGATCAGCCTTCCATCCTGCCACACATACAGTTTACACTTGCAGATTCACCACTCAAAATTGAGTAATTATTAAACAATGAATCACTTCAAGATTTTAATCTCAGAGTCATTTTTATCCTATTGACATTTTCTTAGCCAGTCATAATCTCTCCTCACCTGTGAAGCCTCGGGCTGGTGGATAGTGCTGCTGCCAGGTCCCTGTCCTGATCCCTGCCTGCTTTCTCCCTGATCTATCTGTTGCAGTAATATAGATTAAAAAATATGTGAAGCAAAAAGAATTAAGAATAGTAGATGTGAAATAGCCATGGAAATTAATCTTACGGTCACTTTTATGCTATACATATATTTTCTCAGCCAGGTATAATCTCTTCCATCTGTGAAGACCCTGCGTGACTGTCAGAGTTGCCTTCTGACAGTCCTCCCTCTCCTCCCTGCTCTTTCTATTGTAGCAATAAAGATTTAAAAAATATGTGCAAAGCAATAGTGAGCACAAATTCTGTGCAGAAATTAAGTAAGAGTGGGTCTGTTCTTAGCATGAAGCTAGCTAGCCAGCTATCTAACATAGGTAACAATAACGTTCGTGTTCTTGTTAATCGAGCTATATTGGCATTTAATTAATTTGACATGTAGCAAACATTATCAACAAGCACCAGCTTTGCTAAACTTAGATGGTTTGTTTTGAAAAAGCAGTGCAAGGTTTTTTGCCTCTTGCTGGCTGGTTTGCTGTGCATTGTAACCTCAGAGCAGCGCTGCCAGCACACGTCTCAGCTGTGTGATTGATTGTAATCACTACAAGACAGCATGTGTGTGCCGATTCATGGTGTGTTTGAAGACAGCTCGGAAAAGCGTGTTACAACATGTTAAAAATGAATTGAACGGTCGTAAAAAGTGTGGGGGACAGAGGGCACAGATTCGGGAAGTGCAGGGGACATGTCCCACGTGTACCTCGCGACCGCTACGCAGTTATTTTGGCTCCCACACCCACAAGATGGATATCTCGGCCCTGAGCAAGTGTTTTTATGCACTGGCAACAGTCATGCCCGGAGGCATTATGTTGTTGGGTTGTCAGTCATCTGTACATTCATTCATCCATTATCCCTTTCTTCCATGTGACATCTCAGTTACACCTGAGGGAATCTTGTTTAAATGTGGCAAAAATGTCCACTTGGAACCTTGTTCACTTGGATAACTGGGTTAGAATTTGGTGGTCAAAGGTTAAAGGTTATTTTAAAACAGGTTGTTGGCCATAATTTTAACTCAAAACACTAATTATGACAAAATTTCATATCAATGTGCCAATGCATGTTAGCATGTTGGAGCAGTAAAACACGAAGAAAACTTTTTTTAAAATACAAACTTAAAAAATGCAGGTTATCCTTTTCTATAATACGCACATACAAACTACTTCAACAGCAACAATCGCAGTTAAGTCCCAGGCCGAAGTGACTGATCAGTACTCAGAACTTTTTGATTGATGATGTTATTCGGTAAAAATATCAAATATGTGATGCTCAAAGCTTCACAAACAAGAGGGCATGCTGCTTTTCTCACTGCCCACTTTGAGAGTTCAGACAGAGGACAGCATTTTTGTAAGGTAATGAGGTTGGCGACAGTGTTGTGTATTTACAAGTCATGTCTTTTGCTGTTATGCATCACAGTTTTTTAGTAACAGAGGAAGTTTGAGAGATTCAATCCTGACAGCCGCTGTGCATTGTACAACTGTGTACCTGAGAAAGAACATACCGACTTACTGTAAGTTCCTCTGGATAAGTATGTCTCTAAAAGCCTTGAACATAAACATTATTATACAAAAATTCATTTGCAGTCCTGACAGTTCGTCGTGAGCCGTTCTGTACAGGGTCTCAATGAGGACTTCCTGTAAAGCCTCAACTGATGTTAATGTTTGTGTCAGTGAACTAACTAACATCAAAATATCTCAGCCTCTCTGCACTGCAGACACAAACAGTGGTTATATCAAGGAAAATTAAGGAACAAGTGACATGGGGCTTTCATTTAATTTAATACAAAACCTTTGCTATTCCCAGAATAAGCAAGATAATAATTTAATTTATTTAGCTATTTAGTAAGTATTACCCAAGGTTTTCTTAGATTTTTACTTTAGTAATCGTTTTTGCATAGCTTTCAGGTTTATTTCAGTAAATTTTTAGCTTTAGTCTTAATTGCAGTCTGAGCATTTTTAATAATGGAAACATAATATTTAGCCATGTTAGCAGACTTGCTCAGTGGATATGTATGTTGGTCTGCTGGTCCACCACTAAGGTTCAGACTGAAATATCAACTTTTGGATGAGTTGTCTTGAAATTTGGCACAGACAGTCATTTTCCCCAGAGGATGAAACCTATTGAAATTGGTAGTGCCACTGTGAGGTTGCGTGTGTTGTCTTGAGTGAAATATTTTAACAACTGAATAAACTGTCATGACATTTGGTAAAGAACGATGTGCCTCACCCTAGATGGATTAGCGTGTATTTATTTAAGTGACCTTTGAAGGTAAAAATCTTACGTTTTCCAATACTAATATTTGATTTATATTATAAAACTACAGTGCCAGTTTGTAGATGTTAGCATGCTAGAACAGTGAACATGGTGAAAGTAATACCTGCAGTAAGCTTGTTAGCATCATGTTCACATTAGAATTTAATTTAAAACATCCAAACTTAAGTCAAGTGCAGCAGGTATTTTTGTTTGCAGGTTATCACTGCTTTTAACAATCTGTCAGTGTATTGGCTCACGCCAAACCCACACGTAGCATTTATGTGAAAAGTGCTTCCCATTGTGGTATTTGTTGGACTTCTTTAAACCCATTTGTTCCTCCCTGAGTCGAAAATGTTGCTTTTCACACCAGCCACAAGTCCAAACTGTGAAACCATGTTGAAAGAATGTATAATAGAAAAAGACTTTAGCAATTATTGTTTAACTTTTGGCTAACAGGAAGTTAATGAGTAAATAGTATTCTTTCAGTGTCTAAATGAGAAAAAGTTGAAAAGCACTGAAAGGCTCAGAACAGATAAACAGAAAGTGAAGGTGAGACATTTCAAGGTTGGCAAAGTCTAATTGGATTTCTTGGACGTGGACAGAAATGCTCAGGTCAGGAGGTCGGTTCATGTCTTAAACCTCCAGCCTTATATGAAAAAGCCTTTTCTGTCATAGCTTGAGATTAAGCATTTGTTGGTCTGATTATTATTGTAAAGGGTTTTTTAAGCTCTTGGTTTTTTTTTAGATTGAACATATATAAAGAATGATCTCCTAAATGTCCTGAAATTGTCCTTTTTACAGATTCCTAATCTATTGGACAGATTGTGTGTACGACGCTGATTTAATGATGTTTTATTTAACAAAAGGCAGACGATCAAGGCAGGGGCCTTTTTTTGTTTAATTTCAGGAATCTTAAAGTAAACATTACTGGAAATGTCAAGAGGGAAACACATTATGAGACATAATCGAGCATTAAAGGATGCTCATCGCTGCCACTCACAGTTAATTTGGCAGTGCACCTTTTGTGTTTGCTCCAGAATGCCTCTCTGTGGGCCATACCTGATAAAGGAGGTCAATTCATCAAACGTTAGACTTATTTTTCCTCTCAGAGAACACACAGGTCGACAGCTCAGAGAGCCGTGAATCACAGTCTGAGACGCGAGGAGCCAGACTTCCAGGTGTGTTAGATTTGACTCGGGCAGACATAACAAAAGCCTCTTGCCACAAAGATTTGCAGCTTAATGTGTCCGTTAAACATATTTGCGTTTATGCCAAAATGAGTTGTATTTCAACGGATCTTCTTGGACGGTCTCTCCCACGCTGCTTGTCTGGTTTTAATTTGAATTACCACATTTCTGAAGCTATCAGTATGGCTGGCATGGTACAGAAGCCTGAGCTATAAAAGGCTTATTAAAGGCAAAGCAGAGAGTTCTTGAAGCACTGCTCTGTGTTAAAGACGGCACAAATGAATTTCAGTTTATTTCCTTTCTTGAACTATATATGAGTTGGGAAATTGTATCAGAAACACAAGATTAAAAGCACATAAAATCTGTAAGTAAGCATTTTGTTACTAAAAGCTGTGAAGGCAACGCACAGTTGCCTTTCTTAATTAATCTTTGCATCAGCCTCTGAAGGATTTGTTATCTTTATTGATGGCAACAGAAGACACCATCAGTTCCTAATAACATCTCTGAGCTTAAACACTACATTTTTATGTTCAAGTCTGCTAATTCTTTACGTTTATCTCTCATCTTTTCCTCTCAGGCTTTGTTATGCCATGACTGACTCTCAATGGTGAAGTTACAACCTGTCACAGAAACTTTAAAAGCCGCTAATTTACATCCCTGCTGTTCGAAAGCCGCTTTACAGTCATTTTCATTTTTATTGCCTGTCCTGAAGCACTGTTTTATTTTATTATCAATTCTTAAAAGAAAAGGACCATAAAAAAAAATATCCTTTTCAGTTAGTGGGTCTGGCAGAGAGTGGAATTGATATCAGCGCGAAGAATCCCTGCTTTGTTTTCGTACTAATTATCATGGATCCAGTCAACAGCAAAGGCATCACGAAAGACGCAATTCATCTCTTAAACTTTGCAAAAAAAACCCAGCTTCATCCCGTGAGGATTTCTGGAACAATGCATCATCTTTATGCGCCAAACACAAAAGTAACTCTTGAGCTTTATGACGGTGATAACAGCATCTCGGCCGTGACGGTGATCGTGTTCATGGTGAGAGAATTGTTAGTGCAGACTGGGCTTTCACATTAGGAGCGTTGCAGATATTCAAGTAAATTCATTTTGAAAGCTTTCCCCCAAAACGTTATACAAAATTTAGATGGACCTCCAGTTTCATCAGTCTCCATCAGTTTGACTGACAGTTGCTCTCTCCACCAAGGCCTCAGAGTGACGTTTCGTGAAAGGTTACGGTGCTCCGAGGCTTTCTTGCTTCCAACATACGAGAGGATGAAAAGAGCAGATATACTGCTGACAGCTGGTAAATATTATGGAGCTGCTCTGCGTATTCTGACTGTGTTCTTTGACTCGTCGTCTTTTGAGTATGTTGTGCAAAAAAAGATTTGAAGAGCTTTGTTCCAAAATGATTTATCTACTATTTTGAAAAATGGACAGTGACTGCCCACAATTGGCTGCTGCTGGAAAACACACTGTGATTTAGGAGGGAATATGTTATAATTTAGGGATATTTGCACATAAAAGTTGTTTTTGAGGACAAAGTAATTTGCGCTATTTAGGTTAGTAGCGTTCTGTCTTTTAGAGAAGATATATGTACCTCTTTTAATTAAATCTCCCTCTCTTCTTGGCCTCGTAGAAATATTTTTTCCAAACCTAGGTCACCTCTAAAACTCTGGCACACTACAGACCACTTAGAGGCAACTTTTCCCTAATATTTAATATTTATTATTTGACTTACCTTACTTGAAACTTGCTTTGAGTTTTTATCAAGGATGTTATCTGTAAATGTCTGAGAAGGTATTTATTTAATGTAATTTTCTTCACTATAATTCAATAAATAAATATTTTTTTTTAAATTTTGTCATTTTAGTGTCCAGAGTTTGTCTATAAAGCCAAACATTTTAGTTACGTCACTATTTGTGTATAAAATATCAGACAAAGGTGAAATCTGCATTTTCCTTAAGCTAAAAGTTTGGGGGGGTTTTCGGTTCGTTTTATCCCACCAACAGTCCATAATTTTACAATATTTTTAGAATAAAATAAAAAGCAGCAAATCTCTAAATATAAGAGAGGTTGTAACAAGTACATGTGATTGTGCTTATAAAAAAGAAATATTGTTATATGTTGACTGGCTAACCTCCTAATTAGCTCATCGTTGGTTAATTGACTGTATAAATTTGAGTAATTGCATGATGACAGTGAAATGATGGTGTAGTAGAAAAAGTTAACTCTGCAGCTGACCTGAGTCTTTTGGCAACATGATGACATTCGCAAAAGTTTGAAGTTTGGACTGAGTGACTCTGAGAGAGTGAAGCTATTTCAGCGTGATGCCAGGATCCATTTGTCACTTCTCATGCAGCAGGAGATGACATCGATTAGATGTAGGCCTGATTCAGAGAAAAACAAAACACAGCAGAGGTATGACTCAAGACCTGTCACAGAGCCGTTCCACTTCTTCTGCTGTCGAAAAAGCTCAAGGTAGGAAAAATTGACTTGGAGGTTTTATTCCTGACTCCAACAAAATCTCTAAAACCCATTTACCAAACAGTTTGAACTAAAAGTTCAACTTTTCATTTAAAGTTATATTCTGCAACAACGAAACCTAATAACTGTATGTGTAAATACTCATATAATCTCACTTTGTAATTTCCTCCAGACGTTGACAGTGGTGAGAAATGAAGCTGCTCTGCTCAAAACACAGAGTACAATAAAATATAAGGGCTTTCACCCGTTCAGCACTATATTAGTGTGTTTACTGGATTTGTTTGCTTTTGAGGAGAAAAAAAAAAAGATTACCCAAATATTTTTCAGATGGCCGAGCAAGTTATGATTGAATCTTGTAATTGCTGATTCTAAGTGACGCCCCACTGCTTTCACGATGAGGTTTACAGCTTTTCAACAAACAACACTACCTTCAAGGCAATTAGGAGGACGCAGTTCCCCGAATGAGGGTAAGCATGCAGACAGTCACCTGTCTGGAGACTGGCAAACGGAGAACTGACTGTGTGCACCACCATGTGATGATCACATGTTAGGGTGGATGTGGGGTGTCCTTGAGGACCAGAACCACTAGGTTCTACAACAGTTTCCTCCCCCAGGCTAGGAGACTACTGAACTCAAAATAAAAGCATAATAAACCCCTTTCATGCACACCACAAACACAAAACAGAGACTCTCCTCTGAAAACTTTTTAATGTGCAATATATATACATATATGTATATATTTATTTTCTGTTTTTTAACATGTTTTTAACATTTGCACATCTGTATTTTTCCATATTAGAGTACTACTGTGTGAGACAATGCAAGGAAATCTTGTTCTATGTGCACTGTAGCGTATATTTTGAATGACAGTAAAGTATCTAAATCTGAATCTAAATCTGAATCTCTCCAGCCTCTCAATGGTGGAGACCCACTTTTTATTGCTTATAATTTAAGAACAGCGATCAACTGCTTGTCCGAGGAATTTCAGTGGCCAAATTCACTTGTTTTTCTTCCTTTGTGATCTTTCAAATGAATCCAAAGCATGCAAAAACTGAAACTTAAATATCCAAAAGTTGCATCTGGTAATTGGTTGAGCCATTAGAAAGCAGCAGAATGCAGGTTTCTATTAGCAGCATCCATCTTAAGACAGAGGATGCGCAGGGACTTGCTGGGATTTGCTCAATTCCCCACGCCTCCTCTGACCTCTATCTAGCGCGCTAAAGCAGGGCCCCTGAGAAAAGCTTGACATCAACATTCACTCATTTTATTGCCATGGGACTATGTGGCATCAGCTGTGGGGCACTAATTCATAGCTGGGGCTACATTTTGAATAAGAACCTAAATTTATTTTAAAGCCATCACTATAATAGAAGGGAACCCAGCACCAGGGGGCTGTGCTGCAGAAGGGAACAGGCAGAAATACAGGCGAGCCTTTTCAAAAAGTCATTTCCTTACACTTGGACTGTATAATAAAAAGCTAAGCCGAAATCACATTTTTTGAAGATGGAAAGTCACATCTGTATCAAATACCCTGCAGGTTTAATGGTGGACCATGTAAGCTGATCCTCTACATTTATGGAGCCTCCTAAAAAGATTCAGAGAAATCTCCCGGAGCTCGGTGAAAAGGAGGAAAGGCCACGCTGGACAGAAAAACTCCTATTACCTGGATCTCTCCAAGGAAGGAGGAACATTTAACACAAAAAGAAAAATGGAGTTGATGATTTTAATTCCATCTGTAAGATGGTACAGGTATAACAGATGATGGACACCTCCATGCTTACAGCCATTTGTATTATTAATGAGCACAGCTGTGTGGAAGACAATCCAAGCAAGGAGCTTGTCATGAATGCATCCGTGCACCTCAGAAAGGCAACTGACAAACTCCAGTCCATAGCCGAACACCTGGAGGGGAAACCCCCCCCTTTGTCCACCCACTGCTACAAATGACTGATGTATTTACAGGATGAAAGACATCAGTATACTTGCTGTCTGATACAGTTATCAAAGGCATTATCTTGTGATTAAGTGCCGCCAGTGAACAATCAGCGCAGCTTCCTTTGCTTTGCGTTCATTTATCATGACCTCATTTTCCGAGTACATTTCAAACTGCTCGATTTCTCAGAGAAGTTGTAAGGAAATTGTGTAATATTTACCGTCTGGCTCTGTGGCTGAGTGACCATATGAAAACTAAAATCCTGGCAAGAATCTCATCACAGCTCCTTTCTGTGACAAAGAAAATGATGTTAAATGGTTTGGTTGTCTCGTGTAGTTTTGCATCAATAGCTGTTGATTCAGATGCAGTACAAATGCAAAATTATTTTAGAAACTAAATTCCTTGTTTATGAAACAGGGATTATTCCCTGAGTGATGTGAGATTTTTTGGGCAGATGCTGACCAGGGGGTGGGAAATTTCCAAATATCCAATATATTGGCTTATGTGGGTATAAAAAACAACGATATACAATTGAGGCAGGATATCTTACATTTAAACAAACTTTATTCCGAACATCGGTGCCCTAAACAGTCAACACCTCAATTATTATTTATTAAGTAGCAGGCCGCCCCCTGATGAACAAACTGTGTAATTACACTTTAAATCAGTAGTCCAAGCATTTTTTCCCACCTTAAAAAATGGTTTTTAATATTTTGCGCCTATAGAGAACATACACACTGACACCAATAGAAACGCCATAGGCTGATATTGGCCCATAGTAAAACGGTCAGGCCCTACTGGAAATGACTAGTTATGAGTAGGTTCAGTTATTTCCCTCAAACCCTCACTAAGTCCCATTGTAGACACACGAACACACACTCTGAAAACACATTGTATTGCTCCTGTGCATCTTCACCCCTGACTGAACATCATACATCTAACCCTGCCTGAGCCTCCCTGTCAGCCTGTCTCCCTCTCACGTGAAGCGGCCCTTGTCAGAGCTCCCTTCTTCCTGCTGCATGTGGCAACTCATCCTGGAGCATCACCTACCAGCCGCAGTGGCGCTATACCCACAGAGCTCAGCAGCAGGACCTCTTGCTCGCTCGGTCAGTGGGCGAGCGTGCATCATCAAAACGACATGGCCATATGTTCACAGGACTCATTTCCCACTGCAGAGAGAGTCTCCATCACTTCATCTGTGGTGTGACTGAGGATTTCTTTCACTCTGCCCACGGTGTGCGTGTCTGTCAGTATGATTCATGACTTTCTGACACTTTATCAACATAATTGAGGAAGCTGTCAGGTTGGCCCCTGAATCACCTTTCAGTGATGTGCGTGACCTGATTGATCCATGGCTCTACTTGCATATTGACCAAAGTATGCTTCATACTCGGGGGAGACACTCGGGCACTCTGGCTGTCATGTCACATCAGGAATCAGTAGAGCAGAGAAGAAAGGCAGGGCGTCACAGGTACACCATGTTCTGTACACACAGCCTGTGCTGACACTTGCAAGACCAAGTCACCGGTGACAATACTTGTTTGTCTTTACGCCTGTAAATGTTACAAAACACAACAGTTCCAACTTGCAATCTAGTGATTGAATTTCTGTCAAGTTTTAATAGCAATTTGGGTCATTTCAATTTAATTCTGAAACTTCGATCAGCGCTGGAAGAGTTGATGACCACAATTGTGAGGTGGACATAAAGGGCCAAGAATTTCCACAGTGCCTTTGAGCAAGCTAATCTGGTCTTTGGTTGCACACGTATTCAGCACCTGGTGTCAACAAAACATTCATAATGAATTTGCTCATAATGATAATTTCTCAATCAATTAATTTGATTTTTCAGTGAATTACCACACCGGGGAGGTTTTGCTTTTAGCTCTGTTTGTTTGTCGGCAGGGTTACAGAAAAACTTCTGGCCTTATTTTATTGAAACTTGTTGTAAGGGTGAAGTGTGGGCCAAGAAAAAAACATGTTAAATTTTGCAGCAGATCTGAGATTTTTTTTCACTTTTCTGAGATAGGGCATTTAGCCTTGATGGAATAAATGTCATCCTTTTTTTTATTGAAAGAGTTCAACATTGACAAAAAAACCAAGTGTTTGGGGTCACGTACACAAGTAGTTCCACAAGCTTCATACAGGAAGCTGTCGTCATGGAGCACTCGGGGACAAAAGTTTCATGGGAACCAGTACACTTGTAAAATTACCAAAATGATAACAGCACTTTTTCCCTCAAACTAAAACATGGCTATGGAAACATTGATACGCACACACAACTAATTATACCCTTAATCACATCCAAATGTGAAATTCTAATAAATCTAGAAATAAAATCCAGACATACATATATGATGGTTGCACTTGCTGTTTTTCAGTGTATTAAAGAGGAATCTCTTGGCCTCACTGGAGTTCTGTGCTCGCTGAGAAACCCTTTTAGTCGATAAATTTTGTCTCTGAATTTATAGAAAATGGTGAAAAATGCAGATCACAAGTTCCCGCACTCCAGAGTGACGTTCTTGCTTTGTCAAATAACACATTGAAACTCAAAAATATACATTTGTCAATGATGTTAAACACGAAAGCAGCAAATTCTCAGTTGAGAAGATGAAAGCATCAAAAATTTGAGACTTTTATTGAAATCAGTTTTAACTTGAAATGCTCAGGAGATCAGCTCATAAATTTAACATTGGTCCAGTTTGTTCTTAGTTTTTGTTGTATGAAAATAGGCTTGTAATTTATCAGTGATTAGTTTGAAATTATTTATTAGGATAAACCCCTTGAGATATACTATCTAGTTTTCAAGGGGGTCTTGATAATTGATAAACTGTTACAGTTGCATTGATGCTGCTGTATCCCCACCCATTTCACTTTGCTTCCACTGACCAAATACTCTCAAGGCAGAGCAATGCTGGATGATTAGTCGCTGACTTGCTGCATGAATGCGCTTTTATTTTCTCTGTGGACCAACCATGCAGTTTTCTCTTTATACAGTGTATCATCTTATTGTATATTTGTATTTCTTATCCATGCAAACTGCAGCTGCATCTCTGCCTCCGTTTGTTTGTCTGCGTATTTGTACAGTGTTAATCTGAAATTAACTTGCAGCATATTGCTTGCCAGGGGACCTAACCTCTGGGCAGGCAGTGTAGGGAGAGAGGAGATTAGCTTATCTGTCACTAGGATGTTAATAAATTACGAGACAGGAACGGAGAGCAGGATCATGTTTGCAAGAGAGCGAGCGAGAGGGAGACGAGAGAGAGAGAGAGGATTTTAAAAAGCATAAAGCGCAGGGTGATTTCACTCATGAGGGAAGTTGAGCGGATGACTAACAGGAAGTCTTTTCCCTCAAGAGGAAACCAAGTCTCGTTACTGTAAAAGCAACTGACCTTGTGGCTTGTGTCAGGAAGGAAGGCATTCAGAGGAGACAGACAGAGAGATAAACAGGAGCTCATACAGTATGGAGGATCACCCTCCAGTGCACACACACAAGCTCTCTCTCCCTCCCTCTCTTACTTTCTCTCTCACTCGCCCACTTACTCAGTATCGTTTCATCTCTCTCCCTCTCCCTCTCTCTCTCTCTCTCAAACACACTCCCAGTCGCTGAGCTCTGACGGATGGGGATACACTGCCAAGGAGGACTTAGGGGCGAGAAGAGTGTGTTTCTTTTCTTCGCTGGTGTGTTTTCTTTCTCTTCCGCCTGGCTTCCCTCATGAGCTGTTAATTCCAGCCCCGGTCCCGAGGATGAGGAGGATCTATTTGTGAAGGAGACGCAACAAAGGGAGAAGAAACAAGGAGCAACAGGGTGGTAAATTCTGCAACCAGGAGTGAGGGGAAAAAGAGCTTTTCTCTTTGGACTGAAGCAAGGTTAGTGAGAAAAGCTGCTTATCATTAAAAACAAACAAGTGCCTGCTGTTTTTGTTTCATCCTCTTGTTCTTCACTTTGTTATCTCTAACAAGGCATTTCCTATTCAAAGCATTTCTTATCCATATGATTTCCTGTCCTTGGTGTCTAATAAGGATTAAATTAAACATCCTAACAAAGCAGTTTTTTTCTAAATCGAACACGTCTCTTAAAATTAAAAGTCTCCTAGAGATTTTTTTTTTTTTTTTTCATACAGAAAGCCTTCAGGGTGGTTACTGAAGTTTTGCACTGGGTCAAGACAGCTGAGTAATTTACCAGATGTAAACAGCACTGTATGTTTCTCAGGTAGAGTCTCTTCTCTGATGAGGTAGCAGCGAGTGAGCTACAGGAAAAGGCGAGGACAGCAAGCTCTCGTCGGCGCTCCTCGGCCGTCACTTTACGCAGGAGGCAATTAAGCGAGATTGGCAGCCGACGCTGCCGGTAACTTGGAAACAGGCATGTGGGAGACGAATGGTGGCACATGATAGGGTTTAGAAGAGAGGGGAGCAGAGGAGGAAGGAGATTCCATTTGTTCACTGACACAAAAGCCTGTTCCTCCGTGAAAAAAGCTCCCACCGGTGTGTCTGTGTGAAAAGTGGCCCAGGGGCAGCAGTTGTGAGCTTTTATGATTTCGCATGACAGTGAACATTGTTCCGATTGCGTGCGCTGCAAGTGCTTGTGCTCAGAAAGTGAGTATGTGTGTGGCTGCGTGTGTTTTAATACATGCACAACAGTAATACATCTCTGGTGTGTGTTAGAGGTACTTTGTGTCCTAGGTGAGTCCTCACGTTTAATCGCCCCAAGTGGAGGAAATTATTAACACTTGAAACAGGTCGGACAATAAGAGAAAGAAAAAGATACTAAAAACATCATCGCCCTCCTTTGAAATAGAGTGATGTCTGGATGAAGCTTTGTGCAATCTCTCTAATGAATGGATGAGTAGTTGTGTAATTTCTGGAATAAATTAGCTCCCCAAGGACTCTGCCTTTGTTCATGCTGTATTTATTTACAGTATGTGATCAAAAAATTCTCCTTGAAACCAATGAAGTCTTATTCTGCTTCGCATTTTTTGACATGGATAAGATGAGTGCACTTGGAGACGCCGAGGTTGGCCTCTGGCTCATGGTAACAAGGGCCTCTGACGCAGGCTGATGAACAGTGAAATTTTTGAAAGATTCACTGTTGGGCAGGGAGGGGTGGGGGCATTTTGATTAAAAATGTATTAAAGCAAGGATGTGGAACAGAGAGGATCATGTTCTCAGTGTAAACGCAGGTGGAGGGATGTAGTGCGGTTCCTCTGATCTCTGTATGTTTTGACACAAAAGCAGAGATATTGCTATGCCTAAGCCTTACCATCCATTCATTTCAGTGACAGGGAAGTGTTGGTGTGCATTCAGACGGATGTGTTTATACAATTTGCTTTTAAAAAGAGACTTTCAGCTGCAGATTAGTGCAGAGACCTTCAATACTTTGTGTTTAGTCTGGACTCTACATGTTCCTGCCAAATGACCACCAGTGACTGAACATAAGTGAGGTCAGGACAGTCAGTCCTGGCCATCAGTCATCAGTGGAAGACTGTTTCCTGTGTCACCTTGTCTCAGGCAGCCACAGTATTGCCTCACAGGGACAGTTAGAGTGAGTCCATCCGAGGCTCACTGACTTTCCCGACTAGAAGGAGTCATTGACATTGAGAGAGTGTTAATGTCCGCTTGGTGCACACATTTACACGCACATACAGTGTGCACACTCATTCAGTGCAGGCATATGCACAAAGGTGCACACATACAGCAGGACTGTAATCTTCACACGCTCACACTCCCACCAGGGGGGGCGGAGCAGAGAGAGGCGTCGTGACCGGTGGCTTGGCAGAGACCCTCAAGGTGAACACTTGGACTGAAGATCATTTCAAATTCAGAACAGATGATCAAACTGGTGTCAAAATTGCAGAGTGGCTGGCGGCACCAGATGCAGACAATCTTTTGGCAGAGGAAGACTTTTTGGTGCCTGAGTCACAAAGTTAAAAGTCAGAGGCGTGGAGCTGAAATTAATACGACCGTGGTATCATCATCTCACGGATGGTGGTTCTTATCACGGTCCAGATGAGGCGAGAAAACTCGCTCTCTGCTGCAGCAGGCGGCGTTTTTCTGTTCAGCTATCGCCAGTGCACACCTAATCCAGCCACATATCTGGACGTATCAGAGTGCAGACAGAGTGGGTTATTTAGGAGTGAGCACAAACTGAAACTGTGTTACATGGTGAGGCCGAAGTGTGTCCCCAGTTAATCACACACAAACAGGAGACAATTTTGAACTGGGAAGTGAACATTTTTTCAGCCAAGACTGCAATGTACACTCCCAAATGTCCCCAGTAAAACTGAGTGAGAAATCCACCAACTACACATCCAACTAAATCCACGTTAGCCAGGAGGAAGAATAGAAAGCTTCTGGAACCTTTTTACCAGCTGTGCAGCTGCACAACACTTTCACTGAACTTGTATTACTTTTAACACGTAATCATCTTTTTGCACACCTTCTGAAATCTGTTTCCGGATTTGCACAGAAAAATTTAAGAAGAAAGAAAAACACCTCTCAAGGCAAAAACTTACTGGCCCTGGTTTTCTGTTTTAGCTATGCTTTGCTTTTTATGGCCACAAGGGGCAGACAAGCAAACAGTTAATGGCCAGCTAAGACCGTTCTCCCACTGGATTTATTTGAGTCTCCCTGTACTGCGTCACCAGGCTTGTTTGCTGATTTTTACTGCCGTTCTGAGTAGTGGTTCCTTTGCAGAGTTCTTTTGTTAATCAAAGTGCAGCTGCACAGCATGTCAACACCTGTTTGACCTTCGTGGGTAGAATGGAGAACAGTCAACAGGTGCACAATGCCACATGAGCCCAGCTGAAAGGAGCGCAGCCACCTGCACAAACCACAAAGATTGTCTTTGAAAAAGAGGCATGCCTATAAAAGTAAAGAGTTATTATTTGGGCTGGAACAATTTGTTTTTTATGATTGATAAACATGACTTTTTCTGGTATTTAATTGTTCAGTCCAAAAAATAAAAGGAAAAAAAAAAAGAAAAATATTAATGACAGATTGTTTGTCCTGGTTGTTTGTTTATTCCAGCCAACAGTCATAAACCTAAAGATGCTCAGTTAATTATCACATTAAACAAGAAATCATAACATTTTAGAAACTGGAACAAATGAGTGTTCGCACATCTGAACAGAACAAAGGCTTTTATCTGTCTGTCTGAGTGCTTATCCCACATTTACCCCCTCAAAAAAACCTCATATTGAACAGTTTCCTGCTGAGAGTAGAACTCATTAATAACACCAACAGCAGCAATGGCAGATAAATAATTACATTCTTCAACTCAAAATAAACAACAGCGTGTAGCCTCTCAGCAAGCGCAGAAGTGTCTCGTTTTCCGATCTGTCGTGCAGAAAACTCTGCATTCATTTTCATTTGGTCTGTCTGTCGTCGTGACGTCTCTCTCCTGAGGGTTCACACCGAGTTCCCCTGCCCTGGGCTTGGCTATGAGTGGGAGTGTGTGTGTGTGTGTGTGTGTATGTGTGTGTAGCTGTGCATTGTGTTTTTCATGTGTGTGTTTAATTTGCATTGATCTCCACAAGCCTGTGTTTGTTTGCTTGTTAGGAAGATGCAGAGTTAGAGTTTGTACAGTATGCATTTGTTTACAGCTGTGTGGCTGCAAATATGAGTATGTGAGTGTGTGTGTGTGTGTGTGTATCCATAGTCTTGTGCATGTGTGTGAGGGAGCGAAGAAGAGCTAAAGAAAGAGAGGCTGACGGCAGGTTTGTTGATGGAGCGCTGATGGTTGCCTTTGATGCCGGCTTCCCCTCCATATCAGATTCCACTGAACAGATGATAATCTAGCCGAGACCGGTAAAGTGAATCACACACACGCACACGCACACACACACACACACACACACACACACTCTCACACACACACACGGTCTGTATTTATCAGCTGCTCTTCCTCCATGTGACCCTGGTGTACTTTAATGCTGTAACCATTAGACGCCAGAGGCAGGAAGCCAGCTCGCACTTTATCCCATTGTGCTGTCAGTGCAAACGGCAATAGCCCACTCCACCTAGCAACTCTGAGCATCGTGACCCCTTTTGGCGAACTGTAACACTCCTGTTCTTCACAGCCACACAATTCAGAACACAAACACAAACTCTCCACTTGTACGCAGCTGATGAAACAGCCCATTAAACGTTTTCGTAATATCCAAATGTCAATACGTCTGCGTGCATTTACTTTCACCTTCCTGTGTGAAGCTAAAAGAATAATCGAGTAACAAACAAGCTTTTGAAATTCACACACAGGTTCACCCAGTGGCTGTTTTGAATATTAATGCACTGTTTGCTTTGTGTGTGTGTGTGTGTGTTTAAAAATTACATCGATTCAGACTCCTTTGAGGCTCTTGTAGTATTGACCCAACTGAAACAGTTAAATCACGCATCAATGATCATTCAAGAGAGAGAGAAAAAATGAATACTTGAGGGAAATCAGAGGAAGGGCAAATATTAGCTGGAGTGGACCCATTATGCAAATAAGTATCTCTACGCTTATTATTTATTCCCATGCAAATAATAAGCTTCATCCAAATATGAGACTTTTTTTCAAATACAATTAGTTCTTCAACAGTTCCTCAAAAACCTCGGCTGAGGGAGAAAAAGGTCAGGGGTTTTATCTTTTGGACGAATTTGAAATAGAGCAAGCACTCCGAGCATAACCGTAACACTGACATATGACATATTGACATTTAAATCTTTCTGCATGACCCCACTGTTTTCTCATTGACCCTGCTCAATTCTCATTATTTGGTGTAGCTTCCTCTGGCCTCTGACCAGAGCTGCTACTCCATGTGGCCTCTGTGACTCGTGTTAAACCGCCAGTTATTTCGTTCCATTGCATTGCATCATAGACCAGTAATGAGTGGACTCCTGTAGTGACCATTATAGTTGTGTGGTCTAGGAAGAAAATTCATTTGGTCGTGTATAGTCAGTGTAACAGTGCCTTCTGCTTATATCCACAATATACTTCTCTTCTGTATGTTTACTTGACTTTTTTATATACTTAAGTCACATACAGTAGAGTAACCACAACATGAACATTCTCTATTGAAAGTAATAACAAAACAGGAATAATTATTAATTAAAAATCACTTGAGCACCTTTGTCAAGATGTACCAAAGGAATCAAAAACAAATGTACATGTTATGTAAAATGGCTCCCATCAGCTGTAAAATTATACATATATTCTATCACTTGACTGTAGATTGTAGTGATGAATTTACATGTAGGGAGTTTTTTTTTTCCTTTTTGTTTTATGGTTTAGCAGTTGAGGTGGTATACTGGTACTCATCTGGTAGGCTAACTACTGGTGCCATGTGGTATTTTCATCTTTTGAAATGTATGCCATGTTATGAGCTGATGATATGTTTTGTCTTTGAAATCTAATTGCATAAAAATGTAAATGCAGTGAAATAAAAATACAATATCTTCTTACAAATCATACTGACGTTGAAGTATAAAGTAGGAGAAAAAGGAAAAATGCAAGTACAACTACCTAAAATATTTTTAAGTACAAAAATGGAGTAGATAATTACATTTTGTCACTGGATTTCAAGTAAAAGAAGCTCAAGTGTCTTTATACAAAGTATACATTTTGTATTTTTAAATTTTGGATGCTAGCACCGATCAAGGATTTTTATTATTTTTTTACTTTATTTTTTTTCCACAATTTTGCCTGCACATATACACATATGTAGATTTCATCTGAGGAACATCTTATTTGTCTAGTTTTTCCAGAAAGTATCATGTTCTCACGAGTCTAACATATATAGAGTACAGTAATGCTTGTAAAGACACAGAAGAAAACATACAGTGTATATTATGTAACTTTTTTGGTAATGGTAAATTCACATCACAGGTAGTTCATAAAAGGCTGGATAACAGTAGAGTTTCTAAATAAGCTTTAAACCTACAAATCCACAGCAGGCTAGACTAACTGAAATACAACTTCCATATAAAGCCATACATCTCACTGACCTCCTTTACTGAGGGGTCGTAGGTAGAAAGCAGATTTGAGCAATGACAGAGATGCACGGGGGAGCAGTTGAAGGGTTAAACGTCGTTGTCAGACACAGACTGTTGATTACAGAGCCAGAGGTGCAGCAGAGCCTCTGTCACTTTGGCTCAGGCTTACAACATAGCACAAAAGCTTTTATCACCAGATAAAAGAAGCATGTCAAGGTAACGGCCTAAATGCATGTACAGTGTCAACAAGAAGTGACAAGTGAGAGGGCTGAAGGAACAGCAGGACACCTCTGGATTAGCATTTAAGATTCTTGCTTATTCTTTTAGTGACTTAATTTAAGGGATTAAAAAAAATGTCTTTATTTTGTTTTACATTCAGAAATTGTCTTCAGATTTGTATGCGTGGTAGTTTTCCTGAATGGATCAGCAATGAAAAATGCTTTCTGAGGAGGAAGGTTTATCCCCAGGCTTCAGGAACAGTGTGTATATATATGTATAAAAAATGGGTCTGTTTTTTGGTTTCTGGCTCTTAGCTACCAAATGCTTCACAATGTTCAGCAGCTCCTCTGTGTCTGCTGTTTGATGCTGAGCAGAAAGTGCACAGGGGTTTTTTTAGTGGAGGCAGGCAGAGATTGGATTTCAAAGGCCGCTATGATAATGACAGTTTTGAGCAGAAAAAAGCTAATATCACCCGTTGAACTGAACATGTAAATCAAAAGTACTTGCCTAGATAAACACACAAATGTGGAACTGAACATCAAACTAACCGTGAAGAATCTAAGTGGTAGAGATTTTTAGATCTTGAGCTATCATATTCCCCTGAAAACAGCAATTCAAGTTGAGAAGCTTGATATTACAAAGGAGGAAACAAAAGCTTGTCTGCATTGCCCCCAGTGGTGCCTCCGACTGATATATCGGTTACAGATATTATCTCTCCATATTGGCCTATCACAGATATATTGCTATCTGCAATTCTGTTCTTCAATATGCACAGATATTAAAACTGTTTTTTAAGGTGGGAAAAAAGTGCTTGGACTGGGGATTTAAAATGGTGTCACTACATAGTTTATCCCGCAGAGGGCGGTCTGTTATTTAAAAATTAGTAAGGGAAGTGTTTACTGTACATACCTTTGTCATCTGTGTTTGATAACCGCAGTCAGCCCACATTACAAATACATAATATCAGCTGATATATGGGATATCAGAATTTTCTTGCACCTTAATATCTACATCGGCATCAACCCCAAAAATCCAATATTGGTCTGACTCAAGTGTCCAGAAAGGCAGCTCCTCTGCTTGCCACCGTCTCTCGATTCCTTGGGATGGTGCAGACATCCACCACTATTAGAGTGACCAAATGTTTTTTGCTCTGGCCAAGAAGGACAGAGCAAAAGCAGTGGTAGTCTTGGGCAAATTTCTGATGTTTTCATTCTCACTCAAAATAATGCATTATTTTTTTCCTTTCCCTTTTCACTGGTGGACATTATTGTTAAAACAGTATTTTTGTTGCACGGCTGGAGAAGCATGAATGTTGATAAAAGCTGCGTGAGTCCGTCTGTGAGAGATTGGCATTTTCTTTCTCAAATCAACTACTGAATCTGAAAATTCACATCACAGGGTGTGTTAAGTCAACTGGTCTATATGTGTGTGTGTGTGTGTGTGTGTGTGTGTGTGTGTGAACATTTGTCTGTATTGTAGCGCCAAACGTGTGTGTGCTCATTACGCAGAGAGAAACGTATTAGGTAAAGACTCACTATAAACCATACGTTATTACGGGCTCAAATGACTGTCATTTTTGATTCACCTTCTAATATAATGACTCACTGTAATTCCTCTCTCCAATAATGACTAATAATTAAAATAGACACAATAATCACCTCCACCTGTTATCAGTGAATAGCAGCAGGTACCTCTGCTATTGTTCATTCTTATTAAAAAAAAAAAAAAAAAATCATTCCGCAGTCACAGAAATCAGCTCAGTGGAACGGTTTAAGTCGAGACTTCAGAGCATTTAGCACAAAGTAATAATATTAAAGCTTAAGAGTTGAACTCACTGGCGCTCTGGGAGCATTTCAGGACATAATAGGAAGTTATTATTCACAGAAGATTTGCCAAACTTATGCAATCGGAGGTGAGTTCACTCACGGTGGGTCAAAACCATGACAGCCTCATTAACGAGGTGCAATCCTACTGCGATGGCCAGTCAACCAACACTACCAATAATGATCTCTGGAACTGCCAACAAACAGTTCCTTGCATTATAAGATTTTTCTAACAGGCCATATAAACCGGCTGCCAAAACACCATTAGTGTTTGGATGTGGAGCGGTGTGGTGTATTATCCGTTCTCATCTGAGGTATTCTTGGCAGTTCAGTGTGAGGTTGTCTTGTAACTGCCCTCAGTGACCTCTGAGACCTCAAGGTGTAGGAGAGCTCTGCAGGACTCTGCAGTGTATCTGTCAAGGCTATTTCAGGGCTAAGTCGCATGAAGTTTGGTGTGAAGTGTTAAGCCTCTTAGAGCAGACTGTTGTTTAGGGAAGTTTTCTGCGGGAAATCTCACGCCCTTCTCTGGGTTCAGTGTGCTAGTTTTGGATCAGACACACTCGTAAAAGTCAGTGCAGTGTGTCAGGGTAGGATTTTTTTCCCCCATTTTAATTTTTATTGATATTTTCAGACAGCTTGGGCACAATTATCAGAACTCAGAACAGGAACAGAATCTTCCAATTTCTCATGTAAAAAGTAGATGATTTTTTCCAATGTTTTTTACATATACTGAGTGAGAAGTCTTGAAGTCCACCTGAAACAGTATTTTGAGGGAATCCAACTTTTGTTTCTTGACATCAGGATATACAGGAGGGACAAAACGTTGGGAAGAAATCACTGAATACTTGAGGGAAATTACTGTGACACAATAAACGATACTGAGTTAGAGGCTAGCGTTAGCCAAACATTAATGATACTGTTGGTTGAAACTACTCTGAGCAAGATGATGAAAGTCACATGACATTTTTTTGGACAGGAGGAAAATACGATTGACAGAAACGGATTTTTTTTATAGGTTTTTTTTTTGGCTAAGTGAACAGTATGACAGGAATGTGATCAAAAATGATTAAAAAGACATTTTTCATTTCATGTGGACTTTGAGGTAAATGACACTTTCTCTGTGCAGCTCATTTCATATACGACTGCAGTCTTTGATGGAGGGATTTTCCTGCAGCTGTTGCTTGCAGTCAGAAAGATTTTGCAAAGATAAAATAACCCATTGAGGAGCAATCAAAATCTGATGCAAAAATGTTCATTACATCTTTAAAAATTTGCCTATATAAAAAAATTTTAAGGGCCAAAGTGATTTGTTATCCTACATTTCTGTGCAGAGTAAGCTTGTAACCAGACACCAAACTAAACAAACTACACGTCAGATTTGCACTATTTCAGGCTTGTTTATTGTTGGTTCATGAGAATTAAACACAGTGAGATAATTGTTACATCACTCAGAATATATTATTTTTGATAGTCAACTTTTGCTTTAGCGCTGCCTCCCAACCACGCTGGTCTGTGAATACCTAGAATATTAATACACGCCACTGGGGAGACAACAAAGATTATCAAAATGCTGTTTCTTAGCCGCAGTTTTGTTACGCATTGCTGTCCCATGTCACAATTTTCTCTTTCTTCATTTTTCAAATTCCCACTGGGCTATTTTTCTACGAGTAGAAGCTATTTTAAATCTAGGGTCAGGGGGATGATGACAGGGAACATTTCCAAGAGAAACCAACTGAGCCCAGAGAGGGGTGTTAAAGCAAATCCAAACAAACAATGCTGGATTGTGTCTGGGAGGTACTGTCGTGTCTGTCTGCATCACAGACACCAACTAGTCCACGGGATATGTCTCCCAAACCCCGGAGCCAAAACAAGTCCAGTTATTCTGCATGAGTCACAGTCCCAGCACCGAAGAAAACTGAATGTGAGTGCCAAAGCACTGATGCGTTGACAGATGAGGCCTCTGCATAGCCTGCAGGCAGCTCAAATCTTGATGGAACTGCAAGTGTTGGGAGCTGCTGTGGAACAATTCCTGGAAGGCTTTCCGTGGCCGTGGCTGTAGCATTTAGCAGCCAAACTCAATAACACCAAGTCCACCAAGTTGCTTGATCAAAGCAGAACTGTGAATAGTCGAGATTCTGCTCAGGGACTGCAAGCTCAAACTGGAGGGACTGCAAAGAAAAGGTCTTTTCATTGTCAGTTAATCAGTCGAGGTCAGCAGATCGGAGCTTCTGGAGGAGTAGGAAACACCTGCAGTCCCACTATTCCGTCCTGATCGGCTTTTGAGAGATTCAGATTTTATTTTTTAAACTTTTGTCATTAAAAAGAGGATTTATCTTCAACTCACCCTTGAAACAAAACAGCAATAAAACTTGTGTGAGTAACACAATACATAAATTTAACTTTTTGGGGGGGTTATAAGGTCTTAAAATATGAGGATAGACATTCAAATCTTTGTATAAAAGCCTCAAAAGATGCTTCAAACTACAAAATAACATTCAGTACATCCTTAGTATCATATTTTTTATTTAATGCCCTGGCGATTAGCTTGTGATCAGGTCACGAACTAATGAGCTTCAATCCTGTTACAAACTACTGAACTTCACATACTCAAAAAAAATCAAAAAAGTTCCAGAACTGCTACTAAATGGACCTTGAGGTGATATTGTCTTGTCAACCAAAGATATTTAACATACTGTAATGAACAAGACAGAAGACAAACATCAAATCATAAGTTCAGTTTTAGTCAAAAAAGACAGGAGCTAAGCACACTAATAAAGATTTTATCAATAACATTAAGTATCCAGTCTATTGCAGGATTCATTCATACTGCAGCACATGAAAACAAGATCTGTGTCGATGCATGCATTATATTAGACGGGGCTCCAGAAATGTTCATCCCCAACTGACTCTGAGACCTTGATTGCATAATGAATTCAACTTATTAGACTCCAGTAGCTGTCTCATTAGCTGTGTCTCCTTCGCTGCACGCATATATTTACTGCCGAGCAAATTTGCTTAAGAAAGAATTGCCCTGTTAAATTCCCATTTGGTCAAGAACAGACTTTCTCCTGTAGCCTTTGATTATAGTTTGACGTGTTGTAATCAAGACTTTTCACTGTTTCTTTATCTGGTTAAACCTTAAGAAAAATGTATCTGACTTTGCTGGCTTTGCGAACACATCCATAGTTTTGATATGAGTTGCTTATTGAAGTTGAAATGAGGCTGGAGCAGTGTAGCGAGGTGAAATGAGCAATGCTGAGATCTGTTAGGAACCACTGCTGGGGGAAGTTTATTTCCAGATGGATGGGTGATATTTCCATCTGCACCAAATATCAACTAAAAGTCGTCCTTCAGTGGATTATCTTTGACAGTGTGATGCTCCCCGCTATAACAGAAGCTATCAGTATATATAAACAGACAAAAACCTCTATTATTTCCCAAACTGCCTCTGTGTTCCAAATTGGTGATAAATTAAGGGTGAGAGACGAAGTGAAGGAAGGAGGCAGAATGGTTTCCATCAACATGACAGTGCTCAGCAGGTGGAAAAACAGCAAGCCAGCAGCACGTGCAAGTTTGATTACAGCCTCTCTCTCATCTTCTGCTTCTCTTTGGCTAACAAACCATTACAAAGTCTAAAACAGAAACAGACCACCCATGTAGCAAAGGGGCTGCACTGCACAATAGCCGAGTCCATTATGTGTCTGTATTGGCCAAACTCTCCACAACAAGCTCTATGGCAACCCTGCTGTGTTATTCTCCCTTGGCTTCCTTTTTTTTTTTTTTTTTTTTACATCGGCTGTATTCATTTACTGTACACTGCATTGTGGGTGCTAATTACTACATGTTATATTCGTCCTCATATCTTCTGTGACGTAAATGTCTCCCGAGCGACATCGAGCCACCAGACCAAAACATGTTGCTGCTTCTGCCGCTGCTTTATTTAGAACATTTGGTCTGGAAAACGTATTCAGGTGACGGATCTTATAAGCTAAAAAAACTTATGTTCATTAGTCAAATTTTTAATGAGTCATGCAGCGTTTGAGTTCTCAGTGATACCACATGAATGATTACAGTCACTACCCTGACGGCGCTTCGCTAGTTTGTGTAGGAAGGATGCCCAGGCTGCACTGAAGAGCTGATCGGTCATGACTTTTTATGGGTAGTTGTGTAATATATTGCCTGAATGTCTTGTTGTAACTTTAACTTTTTGTATAAATATTATGTTGACTGTTTAGATCGTTTAAAATAACTGAAAAGGAAGACCCATGAATCAGCCTGTCCAATTATCCTTACTCACCTGGTTTTGATATAATATCTGGGACATTTTGTAATAGCTGCCAGGGCAGTAAAACAAAATGTGATGTTCATGGGTTTGCATTTCCGTCCCGCACGTCAGCATTAAATACAACAAGTCAAATCTGAATTAGCATCATGCAGCCCAGCGTTAAATCTGGTCAGAGCCTGAGGTTATTAGTTATTGCTGGCACTGAAGGCTCATAAAGTGCTCCACATATGCGTGTTCTGTCCAAGAATGAAATAAGCTGTGAAAAGTGAACTCTTAACTGAAAATAATATTCCAATAATATTTACAATAAGTTAAGCTGCTTTTGACTGCAAGTCAACTTTGAAGTCTTATCGGTTCCAGCTGTAGAGGAACATTAATGCTCCCTCACAGTCGTCAGTGTTAGCGTGAGTGAAAACCTTACCACAGAATCATGAACACAATTTGCAGACTCTGCTCAGTCAAATGATCTTTTTCCCTCTTAGCTTGATTATCAGTCCAGGTTCAGTTTTTCAGAAGTGTGCATTTATTATCTTTGCTTTTATATTCTTGTGTTATCTCTTGAACAGATTAGAGTGCAATTATCCAATCCAATATTATAGCCAGTTCATGCTACCTTCAGTAGATCTGGTGTTAGACATGCGTGAGCAAACCAAAGTTTTTCTGTGTCATTTTAAAATCGGGTGTTTCAGCTAAATGTTAGAACGACCTCAGGCTTCTTCTTACCTTATAGAAAATCATCCTAATGAACTTCACGTAGTGCACAGTGTACAACTTTAAAATTTGTGAAAACAAATTTATGCCAGCTAGAGAGAGGTTGAATGCTGATGCTAGCTGTTGTCCCATGAAAACTAATGGATAATCAGATATTTTGAATTATGGCTCGATGTCCCTTCAGATTTTTGCTATCCATTGTCTTTTCAGCTACTGATCAGTTAAGAAGCAGAGAAATAACGGTTCCCTGTGGCAAACAAAAGCACGGCATTTGAGCTTCACACGCTACGCATGACTTCAGAGGAAAATTGCCGTCATGATGTGAATGCGGCCTGTTGACAGTGGCCCCTCTGAAGACGTGGCCCTGTTTTAAAGCCAGTGCAGGACTGTCTTAACCAAGATGTAACCTTCAGGACTGAAAAATGAAGCCAATGCATTACTGCCAAAATCTGCAGTTCCTCCAATGGCCACTTGAGGGTGTCTCCAAAAGTACATCACCCCAGTGCAGCCTTTAACTAATATATGGCCAACTATACAACAGAAAAAAAAAACATGTTCACAGCACCAATGACAATAATTATTTATTTATTTATTTATTCATTGTCACCTATAGACATTTCCTCGCTCATGACAAGTGTACGGGGGCGTGAATTTGTATATAACATGCTTATTTACTTAAGGCTTAAAGTTAAGAATTTTTAAGGCGGTGGCTTCTGTCCGTTAGGCATCACACACTCAGCTGTAGCAATATGTAAACACTCCAGCTTCATCATGCTTTGTCCACTATAACATACACTCTGTGTTCTTAACCAGACTGGACTTGGTCTTGTGTTCCACCTGTAGTATACGTGTTGTACCGCAAATTCACTTCACTGTCTCCGACTGCCTCCCTTACCTCAATGATAACTGCCCTGCGCACAGTTCAGTTCCCTGTGCCAATGATGATCGTTAGATCACTGCTCCAAGTCTTCCATCAAGGGCTCATACCCTAATGGAAAGCTGAAGGGCTTCTGAGTGAAGCTGTAATGTCATCAAAAGTGAATGAAACCCAATTTATTATGATGACAGTCAAAGGGAGCATCAATTAGTCACAGCGCTCGTTACAGCAGAATACTGATCAGTGTTTGGATGCAAGCCCGTCAGCAGACCCAGATACGATATGCAGTCACTTAGCTGGTGCACACTCATTCCCTGTGTGAAGTCGCAGTCTCATCTCTCAGCTGTACTCCACTCCAAATGCTCTCGAACTCATGTGTTTTAGGGTGATTTATAACACACATTAACATGGATTCAGGGCCAGCGTAGCAACAGACCGTATTTGTGTGTTCTGAGGCAAACAGGGGCCTAATATCGAGGCACAGAGGGTGCATAAATATCCGAGCACTATCATCCATAGGACAAAAAAGGTTATGTGAATACTCTAAATAACATGGCCTAAAAATACAGTTAAGCTGTAGAGAGAGAGAGAGAATTGCAATGCAGAGTTCTTGCCTTTACAAACTTGAAAGCCTCTCACATGAAAAGACATAGCAGCCCAAAATAAATAAATAATGATTTTTAGAAAGCATAATAATGTGTCACGTACTTTGAAGTTAATGTTTGAACAAAAATAAGACTTGGTCGAGAATGTTCATGAGATAGGCCCCAGCATATCGCTGTGTGTAATCTCCAAATAGTCCCGAATCTTCCCCTGCACTTTCCCTCGTCAAACCTCTGACAGATTTGGGTCTCCTGTTTGCCGTGTGATTATAAAGTGTGCTGTTATAGTCGCAGTGGTTGCTGCAGTAATTGGTCACTTAATATTTCCCTCTTCTCTCAGGCAACAACAGTAAGTAACGTGGAGACAAACAAACTAGCTCTGTGTGCTTTTAGTCAGCCAGGAGTCTGTTAATTTTTCAGATAATATTTCTCTCAACGGCCTTCACGTTTACTCTGAGAGCGGTAACACCAAGTTGTCATGGTCTTCATGTATATTTTAGTTTGATCTCAGACATAAACAGCAAGTAGCTAGACCCTCCATCTGTGTTGCATGCCTGTTCAGCTGGGCGGTATGTTCTATTTTCAGTCCCAGGGAGTTATGCACTGTGTACTATGCTGTGTGTGTCTGTCTTCATGCAGCCCTGAGTATTTACAGTACATGTTCTGCTTCACTACCATCAGGCTCATTACACAAACCCTTCACATTCACTTTGTCTTTGCAAACAAGTCCAGCACTGTGATGAAGTGAACCTTGCCCTTTTATTGCCTTTTCAGCACGGGGAGTGATGTTACAATGATGTGACTCTCAGGGAAGAAAAAAATAACGCGTATAAAGCCACTGTGAAAGATCACCACACTAGAAAGGAAAAGGTGTCAGTTTGTAGGGCGTTGGAGAGGATGGGAATCCCTCGTCATACTGCATGTTGTCATCTGGCAGCACACCGAAGCTCTCGCCAGGAGTAAAAAGATTGGGAAAAAACACATAAAATGCCACTCTAACAAGCCTCCTGGGATCTCAGCTTCCTGCTTTCTGAAGAGGGAACAGCTTGTCTTATCTAAAAAGCTTTAAAACACTTCGACAGAAACAGCCTGCTGTGCTCCACGTACATATTCTGTCCACGCAGCCCAAAGTAACGGCTTTGTGTACTGGCCCGGTCATGTGCAGCCAAACATGGTAACAAGCAGGAGCTGGAACAGGTAGAACAAGTAACTAACACAGTAACTGACATGGAACGAGATTCCTCAAGGTGTTTATACGACTTCAGTCTTCTCTAATACGTTTGTTTATCCACAGAGGTTCAATTAAACAGGCACATATTTTTTCAGTAATGCTTTACTTCACATTAAAATAGCTTCACATGTTTTAAAAGCACCGAGATGCTGCATCATACCTACAGTAAAGAAAATAGTAATCTCTCGGTGTTATTCAAGGAATCTGAAAAGGGCGTAATGGTCTTCACAGGTCCTATTGATTCCAAGTAACAGGGTCAAAATTACTGTGGTTTCAGACTAATCTTCTCAAGTAAAATCACTTTGTATTCAATTCATAGCTTTCATGTGACGTCACAATGTTATAGGAACGCCCACCTGGTGGGCAAAAGAGAGGTCCTTCTGCACTGGCCGCCCTGCTGGATTGCTACCATCCGTTTACCACCCGACTGTAGGTTTTTTTGTTTGTTTGTTTGTTTGTTTTTTTAAGCAAAAATACCGGACAGTTTTTTTCAGACATAGGCCTCATCAGTGCAAGTAGTGCCACCACCACCTGCTCCCCCTGAGTCACTCGACTAGAAGCTGTGAATTGTTGCAGGTCTTAGGTCTGAGTGTCAATCAAAGACAGTATCATAAAAAGTGGACAGTGCCTCCGTTACATCACCCAATGGTTTGCGCTGTACCAGACTTTCTTTTGGAGCCTGCCTCGTGTGGCTGTTGTAAGAACTACAGTTTCTGGCACTTTTGAGGTCTTCATTCGGCGGAAATCTTTATGAAATTCTGAAAAACACTATGACGACCACATGTAACAGCTCTATAAAAGTAATTATGACTTCTGACCCATTGAATGAAGAACTAACTTAACATTTTTCTGAGCAGTGTATGTGTCTTAAGCCTGGAGCTCTTTTCCTCTTTTCACTCTCTCCCTAAACCTTCAGATTATGTGTTAATGTGGAGCAAAGTGGTGCCAAAACAGCTTGAAAACAATTCAAGAAAAAGACAAACAAAAAGACAGCAGTGATACAATATTAAACTGGATGTTATCCACCATTGCATTCTTTTTCATCACATGAAAAAAAGAGAACATTGATGGCCTTCTATACACCCTTGCTGTTGCTTCTTATATGTGGTTTCTTTCCTGCTGTCAGCTGCTGACGTCTTCTCAATAATTCAAAACTTGGGTTTTGTAATATTTTCCGTGCAGCTTCTACAGAGAGCATGTTTAACTTTCTTTGCACAAACTTGCAGCTGAAGCCACTGTGGCTTTGGGGTCATTTTCAAAGGCAGATACTTTAGCTGAAATGAATTTATGTCATAAATTTGGGAGGTGTAGATTTTATGGTTTTTGAAGAGCAAATACTTTTTCCAAACCATTTTAACATCCTCCTTGGTGTAAAACTTGTGCAGACAGTGCGCTTTGGTGTCTCCTCAGCCTTCAAGTTTAAAGCTATTTTCATCCGTGTTTTCAAACTACGATGGGTTCCTTTGTCACTTGTGTCTTATACTGATAAAAGCTTCAAAGCACATTTAAATGCAAGGTGTTTCTCACTGAAAAACACTGCTAAATGGAACTGGATCATTGACAGAGTTTGCTGTACATTACCATAAGCGCTGGCTTGCTAATTTACAGACATAAGGATTGTTTGTGTTCCTTCTGGTGCTTTTAAAGGAATCAAAATGCTAAAAAGCAGAAACAGTCGTGGCTAAGCAGAGATAGAGGCCGGCCCATTAATCTCACTTAGCATCAGTGGAGAAATGACTGTGATGCAGCTTTGAGTAGCAACTTTACATTGACACTCAGGTGGAAGACGAAGAATTCATGAACTCCCACAATGCATCATTTACAAGCAAACTGCTCTTCAGCAGTTCTGTGATCAAACCGAAGCACACTGCTGAAGGAGCAAGTTCTGTATAATTCATTAAATATTAGGGAAAAGCAAGACTTTCTCCAAGAACACCAGACTTTTAGTGCACTAGGAGCATTTTTCTTCACTGCCAAGGAAAGTTTTATATTTAAACATCTACTGGCTGTTTGATCTGAGTTCTCAATGGGACAAACTGATAAAATAGATTTTTGTTGAAAAAAACTTCTAGAGAAATATTTTTTCTGCCTGGATCCATGTTTTGCTGCAATTTGTATTGAAGATTTTCCTGTGACTGATCAGCTGCTGATCATCTACCAGCTGTGCACAGAAAGTTCTGTTTGGCTTATTCTTCTTTCTGTCTTTCATGTTTGCTTTACTTTATCCCCCATATGTTTAGTTGTGTTCTTGCCTCAAGCCAGATTTTTGCTCTTATAATTTTGCTAAATTACATTATTCAAGAATTTCTGACATGTAAATTAAAGCACTGCTTAAATAACTGGCCTCTATATTGTTGCCTTATCTTCTGGTCTGTAACACATGGATACGCTGCGATCCAAACTCTTCAGTGGCAGAACCAAGTGCAAACATTTCTCTCATCAAAAGCAGAAATGCTGTCGTCACTATTGGGATTTCTGCAAGAAAAAAAAAAAACAAATTTGATCCCCACTCTTGCCAGAGTGCAAAATTCAATAAATATTAATGTCCATCCTATTATGAAAACCTAAGAACCGATTTCAGATGTCATCATGGGCACTCACTGCCAGACAGGCTGTCCACACTGTGGGGTGGAATTTGACGAAATCCAAATCAAATATCTTAATCTTTCCTCTCTCTGCTTGTCTTGTTCCCATCAGGAGTCCTGACTTTCAGCAGCAGCAGCCATGTGAGAGGAGCTGTCAACAAGCAGAGGATGCTTACCTCCAGCTAAAGCAGAGCAGCTTCCCTCCCTCCCTCCTGCTTCCCTCCCTTCTTCCAACATGAGGACAAGAAGATGACTATCACCAGCCGGCAGTCCTTCAATGTCCTGACGGTCATCTTTCTCCTGCTGTCCACTGCAGGTGTGTGAAGTTTACTGAGTGCTTGTCAGTGAGTTTGTTTGTCTGGCAACAACAGGAGCCATAAGAGAATGATAAAAGAGACTCAGGGTGTGCTCATATTAAGGAGTTTCCACAAACTTTGGATGCTTCAAAATGTAGGTCTCAGTCCGTTACTGAGTGAGCAGCTAGTGCCATGATGTACATAAATGTAAAAATCCCAAAAGACACAATTTTTGGATAAAAGTTGACATTTGATCGCCAGAACTAAGGTCTGAGACACTTAACATTAAGGCGCAATTGCCATAAAAAGTGCTCATACAGTTGCAGAAAAAGGGCGCTCCCTAAATGAGGCCATGCTGCATAAAACTGTGAAGTGAAGCCCATTATAACCCTTAAAGGTACAAAGAGGAGCGCAGACAACACGCACCCCTGTGATGTGGAATATACATTATGCACCAGGGAAAAGATGCCAACTCAGGTTTAAAAATGACAAAATAGGGCAAGAGGAGGATGGAGTGTTGGAGGGAGAAACCAGCACAGCAGCTAACAGGAGCGTGTAACAGTTTGAAATAAATGTGAAGCCCTTTATAATCAGCAGTGTCAGTGTGTCAGTAACAGCCACTGAAATGAACTCTAAACACTATAAAACACATTCAGTCAATAGTACAATATAGCAGGGTCTGACAGATACATCAGTTAGCCGTTATCAGCCAATATTGGCCTATCGCAAATATATCAGTATTGGCGTATGTGTTCCCTGAGAAGCACTGAAATTATAACAGTTTTTTAAGGCCATACAAAATGCTTGGACTTGTGATTTAAAATGGTGTAATTACATAGTTATTCCAGCAGAGGGCGCTCCCTCATTTATTAACGAATAACTGAAGTGTT
>JAPZDX010000022.1:21654247-21679923 GCA_029783625.1 Naso annulatus
GTGGAGCCCATTAACAATGGTCGATAGATTCATCCAACTGCCCAAACCCTGCAAGGAGCCCAGTCTTTCCTCTGTGTCACACAAAAGAAAGACAACAGACCGTTGCTGTGATTTTCACAATAAAGAATTAAATGTTGAGCTCTGACTGATGTTCAGATGTTGCCTGTTGTTGAGGGACTGGGAGAGAGCCACAGCGCCTCTCAGACCACAGGCTGTAAACATACTGCAATGCAAGAGCCAAGCTGTCATGTGCATCCTAAATTTCTGGAGGTGTTAATGAAATTAAGCAGGTGGGTGTCTTGACAGCTGTATGTTTCCCAGAACCAGCTGTGGCTCATATGAGGAGCCAGAGAATTTCCCCTGAACTCTTCTCCCTTCCAAACCTTTAAGTCTTGCATCATTAGAAGCCTTATGCTCCACTCTCCATGTTGAGGGCATCTGTTTCCTTACTGCTGGTTCATTTACCTAAAACTGCCTTCCTCTTTACTTGCAAGGATTGATGGGATATAAATACCGAGAGTTAACTGCAGAAGCATCCCACTTATTCACCAGCTTCTACAGTCAATGCAGAGGTCACATGGGGAGTTTTCTCTCATCATTTAAACCATCCTTGGCCTCTAATCCTGCTGTGCTCTTCTGTATCACTCTCTGTTCTGCTAAAATGAGGGTTGTTGAAAGGAAGAGGGCCCGCCACACCAAGCTCATTATAACCTGAAAGAGCTCTTCTTTTAAATGCTGATCTGTCCCTGCCCAAGATAACTGAAAGACTTCTATCAGCCTGCAGCGAGCGAACTGACACCTCACCAGCAACATTCCTACTGACAACGCTGTGCCAGATTTTAGGCTCCCCTGATGAGAGGAAATGTGTAAGACAAAAACAAAGCAGTTATAATAAAATGAATTTGGGTGCCCCTATCATGAAGTGGCATATTTTAATGTTACTTAGGCGGGAGAATGATCAGGCATGAAAGAAATCAAAAATACTAATTTACTACACAATCAGCAAATGACTCACATAAACAGAGCCAGATTATTTTACCGGCATGGTTCATGTTATTGTCTGATTTTAGCTTCTGGCGCCAAATACTGTATCAACAAATTGCAGTCAAGAAATACCAAAGAAACATTTCATTTAGACACAGTTTCACCATTCATTACTCAGTCTGTCTGTCAAAGACAACAGACTAATTTATTTTTCAACTGTAAAATGTCTTTTTGTCACTATTCTGGCTGCTTATAATTATGAGTATTTTAGGATCTTGATGTTAAAGTTCTTGTTACAGACTGTTCTTATTTTTTATGGATTTAGTTTAGGCTTGGGTAATGGATAATATCGCTATGTAGGTTGTTTCTAGGATTAATTCGAATAATCACATTTCTGTTTAATTCTAAGTCTGATTTGTGGCATATTTTGTATGATCAGTGTTTTGTTTCTTCATTGTTACAGTTGTCTTTTGGTCAGGACATTTAAAACATAATCATAATTCGAAGGAGACTTTCTTGGTTAAGTTTAAGTTACATAACTAAAATCTGAAGACAGTTTATGAAGCACAAAAACACAGATGGTGTCGTGTTTTATGAGTGTGTCTGTATGTTTATTCCAGCCTGTTTATGCCCCTGAGTGAATGACCATGTGTGAAGGAATTTGAAGTGCAATAATAAACTGAGTTTTTCCAGGAATATTGAAAGTATTAAGTTTATTTTCTGCTGTTTATATCTCTCTGTGCTGCCTGCAGGGTGTGATACCAGGAAAACTGGAACATTAATGCTTAGTCTTATTATTAGTAATAGAAAATGAACGCTAAAAAGCTGATACTGATCAGTTATGAAGGTGTCCAGATCCATAGTGATGCAAATTAACATCCATTTACCTCATAATTTGAAACATAATGTCCTACAGATTGGTAATTTATTACCATCCAATGTAGACTCAGCTGCAGCTGAAATAAATTCCTGTGATTTTATTTTCATGCATAAGGTTATTGTTTGCTAGATTCCGTAACAAAAACCATGTTTTGTTTTTCTTCTGTGACAGCAACGATGCACAGATTTGTCTTCTTGAAGCTGCAGGGACTTGATTGCTACACTGCACACAAATGCAAATAAGACCGACTATTATTTGTACCACATTCTTTAAATTACACCTTAACAAAACTCTCTGACTCGTATCACCATATTTGACTACAGCTGACAGAAGAAGTAGGAGATTTCTGGGGGTCACTTAAGCTTTGATGAACAGGGGAAGACACTGCTGCTAACGCTAATGCTGCTTTTATTTTGTTGAGTTCACATAATAAAGTGTGATCTAGGGATTTATAATACAATTCTGACATAACAACTACTCTAACTGGTCTAAGGAGCTTATTTGGTGTTCTCAACTGGAGGCGGCGACACACTTATGTTTGCATAATGAGCTAATAAACTGGATGTTCTCCCATTTCATGTTTGTTTTTGGGTTGTTATGTTCCCTCGAGAATAAAGGTGACAGAGCCTTTGCCATCAGGGCAGGTATGCTTAATGTGATGTTGCTTGTCGGGTTATTTTTGCTGGCACACTTTTGTGCTCTGTTCCTTGTCCTACACCATAATAACATGCACTCTCTGTGATCCTTTTTTTTCTGAGGCTTCCAAAGAAAACAAAAAGAATTCAGGTTTCGGTTTGTCTGCTGCAGAATCACAGATGTTCCCTTGAGAGCTGTTTTCCATCAATAATTCTTTAAAGGAGTTTTCATTTTTTAGAGAAAGAAGAGACACAGGCTCTACCTCAAATGTAGAGGCCTTGAGCATCATTTTAACTATGTTGAGTGCTTCTTTTATTTCCTTTCTGACCATTTCAGAGAAAATTTTGAATAAATGTTACATCTTAGTCTTTGTCTCTCCCAAATCTGCAGCCCTCTCGGCTCATTACCGAGTGTGCGAACCCTACTCTGATCACAAGGGGCGTTACCATTTCGGCTTTCACTGTCCACGGCTCTCAGACAACAAGACCTACATGTTCTGCTGCCACCACAACAACACGGCCTTCAAGTACTGCTGCAACGAGACTGAGTTCCAGATGGTCATGCAGATCAACCTCACCACCACCTCAGATGGTTATGCACACAAGTGAGTAAAACAAAAAACACGCTCTGCCGTTTGACGCTATTTGACCCCTGTGCACTGTGAATCTGCCCTTGCCAAATGCCTTTAGAAGGGCTTACACTGCTCGGATAGCAACATTTATCTGCGAGGGTATGTGTGGGAGGGTTGTAGGTTAATCTCAGAGCTGAAGCCACAATGTCAAACTCGAAGTTAGATCCCAGTCTCAATACACATGGAGTTGTAAGACACAGCATGTGAAAATATAAAGATTATAGGCTCCTGAAGTTTAAGAGGGGGAACATTTTCCAAGATAAAATGACAATGAAAAAACTTAGGCTTGAACAACATCCAGTACTTTTTTCTCTGAACCAGTGTTTTATAACTCAGTGTTTAGGACTTCCCGACATGCCAGACACGCTCTTTGTGGCTTTGCAGCAGCCTGTCTGTCATTGCTCTGCCCTTGTGGTAGAACAAGCCAATTAGGCTAATTAATCTGTGCAACTTAAAGCAAAAGTGAGCCAATTGTTGATGAACTAATTTTAATTGTTGTCGCCAACCAAAGGACGCCTACTTATGCTCTCACGACTGTTTGTCTCACAAATATGTATCCATGTCTTTTTCTCTGCATTTTTTCATGCACAAAATAAGAAATACCTTGTTGCTCTCTCACGCTGGTAGTCCCCGCCTCTTTTTAAGATTTGATTTATAGACATATTGATTTTTATCAACACAGAGTAAAGAGAGGAAATACAAACTACAAAAGGACAAACTGCCAGCTTTCAAAAAGAAAAGAGTCACAAAGAAAAGAGTCACGTGTCCCATGTCAGTCCAGATGACAAATATGGTGTCCATGAATGAATTGGAGGTCAGGAATAGAGTTCGTGACAACAAAACTGAGACTGAGAGAGGCTCAAGGTAAAAGCAAAAGTGCCAAGATATGCAGGCTTCAAAACAAACTTCACTTCAAGACAGTAAGATACAGATCAATGCAGTCCAGTACAAAATAATCCAATACAGTCAGTTGCCAGTTTGGCATCTCTCCTTCTTAGTGTACTCAATAAAAAGTCCCCAAATTTTTAAAACCTTGGATGTGTGTTGGACAGTGTGCCAAATCTCCGCAAGGTATAGGCAAGAAACCCTGTCATTTAACCATTTTTTTAAAACAGGGGGAAGAAGCTGATTTCCAGACTCCTAGAAAAACTCTTTTAGCTACAACCATACCGAACCTCAGGGCTTATTTTAAGGGTCAAAGAAGAGAGGGGTCAAAGAATAAGTGGAGCAGCCAAATGCTACAGTAAGGCTGTTGGGACTTAGCTGTCTGTTATATGTGTCACTGTGCAACTGAAAAATGCTGATCCATAAACTTGAGAGTTTAGTACAAAACCAGAAAAGCTGACTGAGAGTCCCATCACCCAACTTGCACTTATCACAGATAGCAGAGACAGAGGGAAAGATTCTGTTTAATTTTGTCTTGGAGAAGTGCAGCCAATGAATGACTTTAAACTGAACGAGTTGAAGCCGTGTTTATAGAACATGATCTAATCCCATCTAATCCTTTCTCCCATAGTTTGTGTTAGATTTCCACACCAGCGTCCTTAACCCATGCATCTTTAATATGGAGAGAAGGGGCTGCCTTAGAAAAGGGATTGACTAACTGTGAGATTAAATTTGGAGGAAGGAGATCTAGTCGTACGGTTGTAGGATGTGTGTTGTTTGGGCACTGAATCTAAATGAGGAAGAGAGCGCCTGACAAAATTTCTAATTTGGAGATAATCGGAAAAAAAAAATGATTAGAAGGAAGATGAAGTTTTAACTGGAGTTGAGCAAAAGTATCAGATTGGTTGTTAATGTAGAGATCCTTAACAGTAAACAGCTGGTATTTCCTTTAAAATGTTAGCAAACATCAATACTAGGCTAGTTGTGTATAGCAAAGGTCAACTTAACAGCAGGAAAAAACTATGAAACTGGATTTGAGCCTCAGTCATATCCGTCGAGCCACTCAGTCCACTGAGGAGCATCCCTATCGTCTTTCTAAAAAAGCTTGCATGGCCTGTCCACTTGCTCTGTCTACTGGAAAGCATGGGAAATCAATTTGATTTGTTCAGTGGGACCAAAAGCAGGGAAACATGTGTACCCATCAAGGATAAAAAAATAAATGACTAGAGGGAGCAATATCAAAAGCAGAGAGGGGGAAATTGCCCACATCTCTCCTGGAAATTGGCACCCATTGTAAAACTGTCTCTCTCTGGCCGCTAACGGATGTACCAAACAAATTACATGTTAGTTCGAATTTGTTTTAAAAGCCCTAGCACATGCTGCATGCACTCCTCCTCAATTTATTTTGTGTCCTCGAAAGCCCTTAGAGTGCATAGCTTCACCAAGGCTGCCAGCTCTAAATTTGTTACTCTAATGAAAGGAAAGGTTTTTTAAAATTTTCAGTTTGGATCTGGATCAAAATACACATTATGGTGGACAGTCGGTCATGTTGATTTTGGAGAATAAC
Organism: Naso annulatus; assembly: GCA_029783625.1. Lineage (NCBI taxonomy): Eukaryota > Metazoa > Chordata > Actinopteri > Acanthuriformes > Acanthuridae > Naso > Naso annulatus. The sequence goes on from JAPZDX010000022.1 coordinate 21,659,831, forward strand.
TAAATTCATAAATTTCACATGCTACAGTCACAGGGCCGTCAGCTGTAGAGATCAACAGGCCTCTTCATTAGAAACCTCTGTCTTCAATGGCTGGAAAAACACAGAGCGGAGGATGTTCCCATTATGTTGTTTGGCTACTGATCCTGATCAAAATCCTTTAATAATAAGTATCATGGTCAAGTGAGTTCAGTCCACTCATTATTGTTATGGTTTTATCATTTCCTTTTCCCACATAATACAGCTGCTCACAGCATACTTAGGCACCAGAACTAAAAAGTAACTGCTCCCAGTCTAATAAATCAGCTGGCAAAACATTTCTTTTCTGGTAAACAAAATATATCCAAACCAAATTTAGTCAAGGGTGGCTCTAAAATGTTGGATGAAAAAAAGTAAAAACTAAAGTGAGACTGGACTTAACTTGCCCGAGGAGGGCTGCAACGAATTATGTTTTTTATCCATTAATCTGGTTATTTTCTCTGTTGTTTGTTAGACTATAAAATTCCCGTTGCACGGCTAAGAAAACATTTTAAAATGGCTTTTGTTCCCAAAACATTCAGGTCAGAATCGTAAATGACAAAAAGGCAGTAAATCCTCACATTTGAAAGGCATTCTCCACAATTTTTGCTTGAAAAATCATTGATTATTTAAAAGTTGCTGTCATTTTCTTGTCCATTATTTAACTTATCTCTGAAGTAATGCAGGAAAAAGATATGATGTTTACTTCTCCACCTCTCAGTTCATGAGCAATCAGCCAAAATACTAAGTATTGTATTAAATCATTGTGAAAAACTGTACAGTGTGAAATCATTGTTGTGCTGTCAACATCAAAAGCTATTCAGTTCTTCTCTGGGCCTTTTTTGGAACTTTCCTTCAAATTACATTTAAAAATATGTAATATAGTTTTGGAGAAATCCGCAAAACACAACTAAACAAGACCAAAACATAACCTCCTCGGCTTGCTGGAGCTAATTAAGGGAAAAATGAATCATGAGTTGACTTTTATGGGAGCAGCTATGCCTGAACAAAGTCTCTGAAATGACATTTCCTCAGATCAGATGAAAACAGCGGGTTACAGTCTGCTCGCTCTCAAGCATTTCGCCCCCTTGACATTATCGCACTCATTGACACTGTTTGCCTCTTACTCAGAGGGTTCGTTGACATTGATCCACACCTACAGAGGCAATTCTAAACCACCGCAGAGAAGAGCAGATGCTGAAAGCAGTGGTGTGTTGAGAGTGTGATACCTCCGCATGATCGCTCACATAGCAGGTGTTAAGTGCTGGCTATTCTGTCAAGAACCACCAAGGCATCCTACCGTAATACATATATCCATGCAAGAATTGTAGATATGTTAATAACATACCACACTACACATGCTGAGACATAATAGTACGTGTTCAGAGAGGACACACACACCTGAAGACACACTCATTGTACGGCAGGATAAGTAGATTAAAGCGGAGTGAAGGACACAGAAAAATGAGGCTCTTGTTCTGTGGGAGCTCTCAGTGGGAGGTTTGGGTGACAAAACCACAGCTCTCTGTACTAATGCCCTCTCAGCATGCCTCCGTCTCAGACGGTTCATGCTGCCCTGCAGCAGGTCATGATATTTCATTTTAGTGTCAGATGGCCTGTTGGGCGACTCTTTCATCTTGGCTCACTGGACGATGGGACTGCTGGTTTGATATTTAACACTGTCCAAGCGAATTTAAGAGGCCATAATTCCGCTCTCTGCTCCAACTAAGCAGTGAAAATGCTACCATACTTGGAGTTTACTGCAGTTCAAGGTAAAACAAAAGGCATTTCGCCTCTGAGAATCAAATTTTTAAAAAGCAAGAAGAACAGCTACACACCTTTGACAGATAATCAATTGCATCTGCTTTTCCCTCTCTGAGAAAGCAGTTAAATATTGCATAACATTTGTTTTAGCTGTGTAGTCATGATCGATCCTTTTAAGGACTGTGCACATAGTCTAGTTTGCTTAACCTGAAGCAAACTCAAATGTAGACTTGCATTGAAAGCTTGTTGCCCCCTTAAATCACCTTATTAGAAATACAAAATAAATGATAGGTGAAGTTCTAAGATGAGGAAAGGTAAGCACAGTTATAGATACGTTTAGATTTCAGTGCTGCCAGTCGCCTGCCGTAGTGTCAATTTCAGCAGCTCAGATGTTCGCTTTTAAGCCGTTTATTCCGATAAACATCCCCGAGGCCACATCATTTCAGACAGAAGGAGACTGCCTTGATTAACTGAACTAAAAGCACTTGGACATTACTTTTTTTTTGTGCTGCTTTAATTCATGCAGTCAAACAAATTGCAGAGTGCGGTGAAAGAACATAAAAGGAGGGTTACACACCAAATAAATCTCTATTTCACAGTAATATCCTGTGTTCGCTCTGTCTCACAGATTCTCAGAGTTTTTAGTCTATCTAATCAAGGCATCCTATTAGGACTGAAGCTCTTTCAATTTGTGCGATAATCTCCAACTAAATGTCCTCAGGGCTGTAAAAACACCCAGATTTTCGGTAACCCTTTTCTTTGCAAATACTGCTTCACAAAATTCTCAGTAGGCAATTTTTGCCCATTTACCTTGCTGTGCTTCACAGACATGGAAGCACTAAAAGAGAGTTCAAATGTTCCCCACATAAATCCAGCTGGATCATGTAAAACATGAGGAAAATTTATGAGGTGAAAACATGGAGGACAGATTTTCAGAGGCATAACAGAGGAGCCGCAATGAGATGGATTAAAAGTCTCTTTTGCGAATGAAATTCTTTTTCCAGTTTAAGAAGCAGAATTTTAAAAAAAAGCAGCAAATGGATCACATGGGGTTTTTTTTTTAATATATATTTTTTTATTTATTTAACTAGTTTTTATCAAGGGAGGATTTAAAAATGTCTTGGTCTTGCCATATGAACAGCAAATATTCACACCTGGCAGCTCTATCATAAAATTGGGATTTAAGGGCGGGCTTAAGGGTAACTGGATGATAGCTCTGAGAATGTGAGGAGTGTTTATCATCATCTTTCGCACACTTCTCTATGCTAATACCGTAGATCAATGACTAATACTTCCAGTCTGTCTCTCCCGCAGTAATTATACAGCCCTGGTCGGCGTGTGGATCTATGGCTTCTTCGTCATGGTGCTGCTGGCGCTCGACTTTCTTTACTACTCAGCCATAAACTACGAGCTGTGTCGGGTCTATCTGGAGAAATGGGGCCTCGGAGGACGCTGGCTGAAGAAGGCTCGGAGTCAGTGGCACAGGTCCATGCCAGAGGAGAGCGAAGCCCAGGCTCAGGCCCAGCCAATGGTTCCCAGCCACTACCAGCCCAGACACAGCCTCAGAGGGGAGAGCCACAGCCCCACGCTGCTTCCCTACAACACATCCACTGCATGGTGAGTCACTGTCTGTCGCAGGATCACTGCCAACCTGCAGTCTGACACGCATGTCTACTTTATAAGTGTAAAAATCAGCAAAAGAGAACTAATATTTGCACCACAGACCTCCTGTAATCGTAGCTCGTGTCTTTGTGAGAAGAGTTGGCAGTGTACGAACAATAATTTATACATAACAGACAGGTAGATGGAAAAGACTCCTGGAAACACCAAATCCACACATTTTTCTCAGAGGGCTTTGTGATATGAAAAACATAGGACACCCTTAATTTAGACATGAAAAGTCTTCAGAAAAAAGAGGAGGGATTTCGCCCTCTGGATCAGCAGACATGAAGCTGATGCCATATGTGAGAAGACAAAAGGCAAAATTTACAATATGGCCCAAAAGAATCACAAAATTAAGTAAATTAAATGCAAAGGGTACACTATTATAACTAAATACTAAGTGTTATAATATATAGTTTTAAAACTTTCTTTTTAAAGGTCCACTTTTGATGATTCAGTTGGATTTACTGGTATCTAGTGATGAAGTTGCAGTTTGCATCTTACTGAATACCCCTCCGCTCACCTTCCAAGCATAGAGGAAAAACTATGGTGGCTGCGAAAATAGCAAAACACATAATAGCTTATCTTTATAGTCAAGTGTTTAATTTGTCCATTCTTGGCTACAGTAGACATGGCAGTACAAGGTGGCGGACTCTGTGGTAGAGGACCACGGATGTATGAGGAGAACTGGACAGGACGGAGCTGCTCTGCCTTGCTTCCAAACAGGCGTAGTGGCTACTTGCGGTATTGCAACGAAAAATTCTCCGGCAGCCCAAAAACTTTTTCCCCCATAAGCTGCCATTGTAAAAGAGACGTCTGTAAAGATTACAGGTCACCTCAAACTGCAAACAAGCTCAATTATGACTCTTTCTATCCTGAATATTTAATCCATGGAGGTTTTGTATTTGTAAAACTTTCCCCAAGCTGAGAAAAAAAATCAGTGACATCATTAAAATGTGAAGTCTATGAGTAGAGTGAGAACTGGTGGGCTGGGCCGGCAGGGGGAGCTCAACTACACATATTAAGTGGGCTGCATAACCAGGAAGTAAACCCGGAATCCTGAAAACTTTTTTGGCATACGCGCTGGGTGAGTAAGTCTCATTGTTTTGAATGTGGGCCATCTTTGCGAGCAATATCCAGCTCTCTTAAGAGATCCATATAGTGGGCCAGCTCCCTCTGTAGATGTAAAAGTATTATTCTAAGCTAATGAAAACACAACAATCCCTATTTTCAGATGATTATGGACTTACGAAAAAATACTTAAAAATATAATTTTCCATTCCATAGTCTGCAAATACACCCCCTGAATAAATGAATAAACAAATCTTACACACTGAATCGTGAAGGCCATCAAGATGTAGTTTCTCAAAAATGAATTCTATCACCCTGAACAAGGTTCAGGGTAATACACACACACACACACACACACACACGGACACAGGGCTAAGCACAGACCAGTTTAGGCTTAAACACAATTTCATCAAAATTAAAACATGCCGCACAACTCCTCTTTGATTGACTCAAGAAGCCTGAAATTTGTTAATTTCTTTTACAGCACCAAGACAGTGTAGAAAAACTGTAGGCCTCCAAAGCAACGTCCCTACAGTAGCACTTGTTACGTAACTCTGTGCTGATATGAATGATTGTTCTCCTCTGATAAGCATATTACAGTGCAGACTCTTGTTGTTGTAGTTTGGAGAAGCAAAGAGTGTAACAGATGCTTTGAAAGATATACAAATGATCCCTTTCAGAAATTCTTTACTACTTTTTTTTAAACACAGTTTCTCTTTGTGTCTCATTGTATCGCGTCTGTTTTTCTTTGTACTCAGTGTTTTGCTACACGGAGAGCAACATAGCAGGGAAACGACGTGTCTTGCAGGACAAATTAGAGCATTTCCAGCATACTTTTCCCAAGCCAACAGGGGGGAAGCTCAAGCATCAGGCTCCCCGTTCACTTGAATTCCTTATTAAGAGCGCAGTGTGCACACAGAGATACACACACACACACACACACACACACACACACTTGATTACTGCCTATCGATGATACCGCTAACTCTGCTCTGTCAAAGTTATAGCAATTCACTGAGAAATCACATATTTCCCTTTAACTTAGGAATACAGTCTATGACAATATTTTAAGAAATATTCCCCTCCATTCACTTACGGATACTTTCCTGCAAAGCATTAGATCTGTTTTGTCTTTCGTCCCAAAAATAGCTGCACTCTGTCACAACATCAGCGTCTTGTTAAAAAGAGAAATTTCACTGCTTTTAAGTCTGACCAGCTCATTGGGGAGCTGTCATTATTCATGAATAGAAAAGCATGGAATAATGTGAAAGCTTCACTGCCCACCAGGGGCCTCCAACTCATATTTAACCTGAATGATTCGACTCTGAGTCACATAAGAAACCTCTCAAGGAGTTTCAGTGCTGAAAACACCATCTGCTGTCCTCACAGTCGATCTTTTTACTGCCTCTGTGAGCAGTCAGAGGAGTCTCAAGGTGTGCTGAGCTGCGTATGACTCTTGTTAAAATGTACACAATGATTTACAATGCCAGGAGTGAACTATAACACACATGGCAGCCGCAGGGAACTTTTCTTCTTTTGGCAGACATTGTTCCGACTTTCATAATATTGCTGCACAATCAGAGCACGGAGTGAACAAACCCAGATTTCTGCGCAGACAATTTTTCATTTAGTTCCCCGTCTTAGACACTTTACGCCCTATCTGTCTTACTGGGTCTTCCTAGAGGTAGACATCTCTCTTGGGTCATGATAATTTAATGTGGGCAGAGGTTTGACAAATGGCTTTAAGAAGCAGTTTGGACTGTGCGAGCCACAGATGGGAGGAGCTGGGATGCTGCAGAGGGATCCTGGGGCTGCTTTGCTGGTAGAAGCATGCTTAACTAAGACTGGACATATCCGTGGAGCCTCCTCATTAGACTTAAAGTCAGTTCTGTCTGATAGGACTCATCAATCCTAGGCTTATGAGGCTGACCTGTTCTGGCAGCTTGTCAGCTTTAAGGCAGAGGATGTCTATAAAAAGGTGTGTGGAACTACAGCAGAAACACTCGCTGATGAAGTGGGCCTAGAAAACGAGAGCATGTGTGAAGTTCTGGGTAATTCATGCAGATGATGACTGATGGGAACGGCTTCAGGATGCAGAGCAAGGCAAGATAATCTTGTGCAACATCCTTTTCTAAAAAAAAGTGCAACCCCTTTTTTTTTTATAAACAGGATGGCATTTACAAGGCTAATAATATTCTTAGATAATCACTCACATCAGTAAAAGAAAGTGACAGATGCTGGGAGCTAAATTCAGTCCGAGCTGTTTCTGGGGCAAGATTAGAATAGCCTGTGTGCAGTTTCACACAGTGGAGCACTTCTCCCAAGCCTGTTAGTGCTTACACTTTTATTAAATGTGTTAATGCAACCATGGAGGCTGATACTGTACATCCAGCATGGATGATGTCCACACAGTGCGTCATCAGATGGCCTATGGTTTATTTGCGGGGGTTCAGATCTTTGTGCCAAAAGGCGACGCAGGGTAAATGGTTCAGAAAACTGGGTCCACTTAGTTGAACATCTGTTCGCCAACTGTAAACAAACAGAGACGAGGTCAAGTCCCACAACTGAAGCAGCAGCATCTAAAAACAACCCGGTCGCACAGCAGCTTAGGCATCCAGCACAAATGGTTACCAGCGCAGCGAAGGAATCCTGACAGAAAGTCGATGTTTCAAATGATTTCTACACGTGCATAGTTATATTTCTTCAGAGAAAGTACAGCTCGGCGTTCAGCGTATGGGAATACTGTTTACCATGAGCAGGCTGGTATATGCTGCTGCAGATCTGCTGGGCGTTCAGTGTGGGCGGTCTAGGAATCTTAATACTTTCTCACGATGCATACCCTTTAATAAAATCTCCTCTTCATGTATTCAGACCAGTTTAAATAAATGATGAAGTTAACAAATGATGTGCGATCCAGGTAAGGGACAAACAACAGCCCTGTCAAGCCAAATATTATCTTCAGTTGATGAAAATGCATTGTTTCCCTATTAGCAGGCAATTGACAGCGATGGGAATTTACTCGGAGGGAACTGTGGCATTTAATGGCCACAACAACTCAGTTATTTCCTCTAATTGAAGGTCAGCCTTTTTCTGTAACAGCACATGACGTTGCTACTTGGAAAATCTAATCCCTGCAGTCAGGGCTGCAACTTTGATTGATCTACACAAGACCATTAACCAAGTGTGCGGTCAGAGAATAAAGACCCTAGTCCCCTGAACTAATGATTCCCAATCAGACGTATTTGTACCTTATTACCCCTGCAGTCAAGAGACAGAGTTGCACTGCTAACTTGAACAAACTGGAAAATTGATTTGGTGAAAACAAACCATGCGCTCATTTTTCTGTTCAGAAGGAAAATAAGCATGCCAAAGTAGGACTTCAACTTGGTGTCAGTTTTTCACTTTATTGTCACAATCATCGGTTTACTACCAGCTACAAGAAGACAACTGCAGAGGACACACCGCAAACCAACCTGGGTCAGTTGAGACTCTTTAATACTACGTACTGCTATTAATTAGGAGAGTGTTTTATATAGTTTGCAGTTGAGCAGATGAGTCAAAATTCATAGATTGATGAATGGGTAAAGCATCCATCTTGTGACTCTAGAAACCTCTGATAACAGGGACCAAGGTGAAAAAAACTGCAGTTTCAGATCACTGAGTAGTATGAAACGTTATTGTAGCAATTAACTTATAAACATGTTAATTAGATATATATAAACATGTTGCTCTGTGGTGATTTTGTTGCCTCCAGTCTCTCTCTCTCTGTCTCTCTTGCTCAGCGATTTCTGACCAAATAAACACAGATGTTCTCTTTAGAAGGGTGATTTACCTATACCTAGCAACTTTCACGTGTCCTATAGTGTTTCTGTACCCTGTTTCAACATGAATGGCAGTGAATAGGATCTGCTAAAGTGTACACATGGTTGAGTGAGAAGTCAAAAAAAGAACAGTATAGTCCTTTAAATGGCCATGAACTGTTCCAGGAAGCTTCTGTTCTGTCTCCATAAAGTGCCCAGCATTAGCAGCACTAAAGCCCTGATATTTTGTCCACTCGTGGCAATTAGGAAAAGTCTGGCCCGGGTCCCAGTTTGGGCCGACCCTCTTTGCCCCGTAGTCCAACCCTAGCAATTAGTAGTGCTTGGGAGCAGCATCATCATCTGGATATCTCGAAACCAGAAGGAAAATTTAACAGAGCTGGCGGTGAGCATCTCCTATATTGTCACTTATTTCACATTCTTTTTGTAGTGCGCCCACTTTGACACTCAAACCTCTTAGAAGTGCAAGAAATATCTGATCTGGAGCTGTCATTTCAGTCTGGCTTTACTGCATATTTTACATAAATTTTAGTTTGTCTTAAGTCAGCTCTGATCAAACCGTACAGTGCAGAAACAGCTGTGCAATCAAGTTAAAAATAAGCCGCTCCTTTGCCCGTGTTTGGTGGGAGAGAAGTGATGTTGGGCAACATCTAAGGCCCCACTGCACATCAACCAAACATGTCAAAGAGTCTCTTGGTCATTTATAAATCTCTTGGCACCAAGTTTGATCAGCACCCTGTGCCAGTTTCCACCCACTCACTCATGGTTGGTAGCTGTATTAGCCAGCTGAGCTCAGACATGGATACAGCCCATGTGAGGCCACTTCTGTATCCACATAAAACATATACCTGACTCACCAGCAGCTGTAACACTGCCTCTTAGTGTCAGACCTTGGTGACTCACTGTCTAGTAAATGGAGTCTCTTTACTCACTTTGGTCATAGGTAACCATCTCTAACACCAGCACTTCAACATCTGCCTGTCTGTCTGCCGGAGAAATGGCACGTGGCTCCGCTGTGCTCGACTCAGGAAGCTGAAACAGCATTTCACATCTTTTTTTTTCTTTCAGTATGATCAAAGCCTGGCTGTTTCTACTGCATATTCACATCCATCTTTGAACTCACTGGTGGGCTTGCTGTGGTAATAATAGAATTGTACATTATAAAATTATTCCTGGCCTGTCTGTCCATGGAGCGGCATGCCAAGACCTTGTCCAATTAAAGCAACACTCTCCATGTGGTGTGAGTTAATTAACAACATAGATGCTACAAAGGCAGCTAGGCACAGAGTCCTGCTGCAGGCTAAAGGGAAAGAGCAGGAGAATAGGTTTAGCTCTTTGAATGACTTTTGGCATTGCCACAGGCAAGTGGGGAAGCTGCAGTTTTATTTTGGGGCTGTTTTTGTGATCTTTGAATAGATCTGTTGTTGTGCATTTACTTTGCATTTTAGTCATTTTCTCTGGAGCTTCAGCACAGTCTTCAAATCCTAAAAAAAACAAAGTTAATAAGCACAAGTATCATCCAAATCCATGCAAGAATGCTGTCTAATTCAACAAGGATGAGGAGGTGGAAAACTTTCATTTTCCCAATAAAAATGTAGTTACATTTTTTGGGGGGCCGCAAAAATGGGTGTGGGGAGTGTGATTCAAAAAGGTGGGGTGAGCTGAATGTCTTTACAAGAATCACAGACTTGTAAAAATATTCCTTTAAATCTGATTGTTTTTTTGAAAAGCAAAGCTGCCTCACTTTATTAGTCTTTGTGTTTTTGGGGCTTGGAGCTGATTTTCAAGCCAATACGTTGTTATATAAAGATCATTGTGGACCATTAGCACACACATCGTGATCTGAGACAATTTCAGCCGTGCAGCAAAAAGCCGCATCCGTGCTGCTGTTCAATAAGATCCAGGAGATTTTTTCCAAACAGCTCATGTGCTGGAGCCTCAGTGGAATTTCATGACGCAGATGTGCCGTCCGGGGTCAAAATAATGGCAGTATGAAGAGGACAAAGCAATGACACGCCCTCCATTTCTTTTCTTCAACTTCTTGTTTTCACCCTGTTTGATCCAGCTGTATGAGATCCGTTTGTACACATGATCCTGAACGGTTTGTTTTTCACTGGTCTGGTTTTCAGAAGCTCTCAAACACATCTTGTGGCCTTCATCAGTGGATCGAGCATCAAGGCTGGAGTTGTCATGCAGATAGTTTAGTGAGAGAATAATCTATTGTTCATTGATTCCCAGACATTGACCTCTGATGACTTCCTGCTAGGTAATGTGACTGCTTCTGCTTCTAAGTCTAGTGTTCACAGTAATGGTCTTCACAGGTTCATTTAGGTTTTGAGGAACCAAAATCTGACCTGACTCAGACCAGGTTCATATTGTACTCAAGTCTTATCAGGTTAGGTCAGGTTAGGTTGAGTCTTTCTTTTTTTTTCGTAACTGCCACATGTCTCTGGTCTGTGTAAAAAGATTGAAGCCTTTTAAGCTCTGATCACATGGTACGACATAGTCAAAGCTAAAGAAAATCACTAAGATTTATGCCATTATTTTTTTCTTTTCTTCAACTTTTCCGAAGTTGATTCTCTAGTATTCATGCTGGAAAAGTGTTCTCTTTGCTCAGTTGGATACATAGCGGTTTATTCGTGGTGCAGGAGTTTAAAATAGGTTTTTCAACATGTAATCTGAAGGACATTTTTGTTATAGTTCTGCTGTTTTCCACTGCAGCTGCTTCATAGGTCCAACATTTCAGACTCAAGGACCTTTAGTGTACTGGCAGCTGGTGTTTTTCCTTGTGTTCATTCAGTCACTTGTTCACTAAAAGGATGCAATAAAACCAGACCGGTGCAGTGAGAACATCTGTTAATTGTAAGAGCCTTAATCCATACAAAGACTGTGTGATCACATCTTAACCATGAACTGGCGACTTCCTGCTCTGACAGAGCCACAAGATGTGTTTCAAAGCTTTGTAAAAATAAAAAACAACAACACAGCGGCCCTTGTGATAAGTCTGCTTTGTTAAAGTTCACCTTTAATTTTTGTGTTTCTCTCTGCACAGAATGATGCTGCGAGTGGACAAACTGAAGAGTGGCAACACCTTGTTTTCTTACGTGGTACAGAGGAGATGCCCCGCAGACACGCCTCTCTAGACCACAGACACAAATGCCAGTGGTGGGCTAGCCATACTTAAAGAGTTAGAAGTGACTACTTTCCCTTTCTAATGAGCACAAAACACCCATTGACTGACAGACGCAGACTGATTTGGCATTTGGAAACCCAGCTGAATAAAGGCTGCCAGGAAACACTGAGGACCACACTGCTGCTGCCACAGCAGAGGAGCAATGGACACGTTCGGCTGCTCACAGGTGTTTAGTGACCCTATGGCCGTCAGGGCCTTAAGTATCCCAAACAAATCTGAGCTGAACTGGATGAACTGTACCTGCAAGCGGGGAGGCTTGCCTGTTTTTTTTTAAAACAAGCTCATCTTTCTAGATATAAATTGTTTATTACACTGCTGTGTCAGTTTGTGTTCAGTAGCAGTTAGACACAGATGTGGTTTATCTATTTGGTGATTTATTTATGTGAATTAGTCAGAGAAATATATGAGTGGTAAACATTCGGAACATGTAACAGCTTAGGTTGATGCTGAGCATCTCACTTAGAGTAGAATGTTTTCATTACTTCCTGAAAGCGGACGCAAAATGTCTCTGCAGCCATGATGAGGAACAGTATCTTGAATGAAATGTTTTAGGTTTCCTTTCTGCAGAACCAGTGATTTCTCTTCATGACAGGCCGCCATACAGTGAAACTGCTGTAGATCTTAAGGTTTTACATGAGGTCATAAGGGTTTCTCTTTGTTTAAGTGGTGGTTAGAAGAGGGATCTTGACAATAAAATATTCACCCAAAACATCGATGAGGATCAGGGATGCTGTCATAACAGCAAAAGAGCTTTATGCTAAGATACATATAACCTTAACCCCAGTCTTACAAGCCCATCTAAGACCATTACTTATAAAGATAGTGTGAGATGGTTGCCTGGGTAACCTCATCCAGTGGCTTGTTTGCCCTTCCTCATTACCGGAGATGCCTGAAAAACAGCTCCACTAGCAATATAATGCAAATGAATATCCATTGGGTTCCTTTATAAGGAGCACTTTACATCCCACATTGGTAATAGACAATTGTAAGTGATTAGCCATAATGGATAATGTAAAAAAAATAAAAACAAAAAAACATTAAAACTCCCCTTCACTGTCAGCAATAATGTACAGCAGCTTAATCAGAGGGCTGACATGGTGTGTAAAAGTCAGCGGTGCTGGCTAAATGAAAACTGGGAATTCATTGAGGTGTATCACAGAGGTTTCAGCTTGGGTTACATTTAATAAGAGGCTGAAGTTGATGAGATGTGTGTCTGTATAGTGAACTCATCAAAAAGGGGCCAACCTTTTCTATGTAAGCTTTGTTGGGGGAAAATTTGGTCTGTAAAATGACAGAAAATAGTGAAAACTGCCTGTTATAAATTCACTTAGCCGGAGGTAAGATATTTAAATTGCTTATTTAAGTTATCCAGACTCTAAGGGTCATATTTGACAAAGAAGCAGTGAGCTGATTAATCAGTTATCAAATTACAGTAATTTACGGCTGAAACTAGGATTCATTTCATTATTTATTATTCTACTTATTTTATCACTAATCAAATAAAACCTTTTGTTTTGTCCAACCAACAGTCCAAAGTTCAAAGCCCCTTAATGTAAGAAACATTTTTGAAACTGAAACAAGGGAATTGTTTCTCTTCTTAGCCTAAATCTGAATTACCCACTGAGAAAAACTCTCAGTAATCCCTAAATGCTGTCCTTTCTGAGAGCAAACAAAGCAGCTGTTGCCAGGCTATATAACAGCGTGTGGAAAACCAGGCAGACAGACGATCGGTACAGTGGGAGATGGCGTATCTGTCCCAATCCTCCATCTGCAACTGGTATTCTGGCAGCTGTGGAGTCTGTTCGTGGTCAGTGCACACATTGCACTGTCCTCACTTAAGCTAACAGGAGATAGCATCTGGTTCAATAAAAAAATGTGCAGACAGCAATGAGCCAGCCTTGAGACTTGGGTCTTTCTGTCATGTTTATTGCCTGTTTCATGAAGTTTAAGTGGACGCTTTGACCAGGCCTCTTGCTAAGTGCTGTGTGCAGACACCGCCGGCATCATCCTCAGTTATCGGCACTAATATTCACATTTGCTGAGTTGTTAGAGCATGTTAATTCCCATTTCACTTGCTATAGTTTAATTGCGTGAGCTCCCAGGCAGGCTCATGCCATCACTTTCAGGGGCAGAGGAACAGATGTGTCCAAGGGAAAATAATTGGCCCAGAGACTTACAGTGGTTCTAAATTACACTTTCTTGCCCTCTCCCTGTGGCTGCCTCCTTATTCCAGAGTGTGGACAGTAGCAGCAAACAGGGAGCGGAAGTTTTTTTCAACAACTGCAGCAGCACAAAGGGGATTTAATTAGTCTCCAATGCTGGATAAATGGGAAAAACCTGATATGTTGGAGATGTGTTTCAAGGTTCTGTGCTGCGTGTTCTGACCTGTACAAGTAATAAGTCAAAGGAACACTGTTCTTATTACCAGTAAAGTAATAGTCGCACCCAAGGAAAGAAGACAAACTTAATTTTGCCTCTTACGAGCAGTAGCAGGGTCACAAAGGGATTCCTTCAAATAAAGACGAGGAATCTTTCCCCCGTTTTTTAAAATGTTACAACTCAGTTTTGTGATGTTCTCTGTTTTGTTAAAAAACAGTCTTGACTCCGGCCTGATGTGATGTGGTACTGTAAATCAAATCAGCTCCACCCTCTTCCCAAATATAGTAAACAAAAACAAACAAAAAAAAAGTTATGGGAAGAAGGGAGCACACATCTGTTTCAGTCTCTCCAGGTTGTCATGTTAACAGTTGCCTTACAGTTGAATACCCACCTGTACACAGAAGCTTTGTAGTGGTCGATACCTCACTTTCTGGGTGTGGTGGTGATGATAATGTGCACCACGTTCTGTCTATGTATTTGCTACTAGATAGAAGGTACAGTACCGTTTTCAGTTGGATTGTTATTGCACTTGTTGACTTTGTATTGTCACGACAGGGAGAAATAAAGTTTTATCTTTTCCAGTGTGTTTAAATCTCTCTGTGTCAAATGCTCTTCAATAATAATAATAATGATGATAAGAAGAAGAAGAAGAAGACTTTAAAGCTAGGCCCCTATGGGGGCTTTAAATGGAGAAAAGTTTATCGCATATGCGTATAAATATACCAATAAAAAATACTGCTAGCCTAAGTGATTAAAAATGGTTGTAAAAAGTTGTTTAGAAATAAAAATAACAATTTTATTTTGTTCTTTACCTCTGATTATTTGATTAAATAAATAAAAACCTGTTTTTATTTGACTCCTCTTTATGCCTTTACCAGCTTATGATTTTTTCAGCTCTTTCGTTACATTACTTTTTGAGGTAATGAGACACATTTACTCTTACGTTTCTTATTTTTCCTTGCACATTTCAAATTTTAATTTATTTAGGCTGTTTTTTTTTAACAGTATAACAATAAAGATACAAACACTGGGTTAAAAATATTACCCTATAGCATGGAACTAAGGTCCCCAGCTGGAACCAAACTGTCATGTTAAGTGACATGTAAGTGGCATGGTTGCAACCATTCAGCTACCAAAGCACTCACACAAACGTAACGGCAAACGTAACGTTCCTGTAATCTTTCAGGAAGCTGTTGGCTGATGTTTCAGAGGGTAACTCTCTATCCTAAATTCAATAAAGAGCATCGCAGAGCCACCTAACTCAGCTACTTAAACCAGAAAAACCCCATAAAATAATGTAGTTAGCTAATGAAATGCAAACTCTTGGCCCTTGTAGGCTAAATTTAAACTTTTGGTTGTAAATTAGCTAATCTTATTCAATCTGGTCTACTGTTAGCTAACACGCTAACATTTGCAGCTTATAATAGACCAGATAAACTAGAATGAATGTTCCTCTTAGACTGCTAAATTCATTCCTCAAATTTTTTGCTCAGTTAAGTTCTGGACAGACTTTAAAACACACACACACACACATACCATAATCACAACTCTTTATTTGCTGAGTATTGCTTGCCATACACCAACATGTTAGCATGTAGAGAAATTGAAAGCTAATTAGGTGTGACCTGCCTTGCTATGGTTGCTAACTTATTATTGGACATTTTTGGACAGGAATTAGTTGAGTAGTCAAATGAAGATTGGAATATATGAATTTATATTGTCAATTGCTGTGAATTAAAATGTGTAGTCTTTAATCAACTGACAGGAGGTTAAAGGAAAAAATCTTTTATGTAATTGATGCATTCAATAGCCTCTTTTTATTTTGTCTTTTTACTGCATTTTGTTGGTTTCGGGACTCTATAAATACTCTGTTTGCTTTTCAAATGTCAATCAATACACCATGAGATGATTCATCCAGCCTCAAAGCAGTGACCCTCTCAAGCTGACAGAGCCAAAGCTGGCCAACATGGAAACATCATTAAGGCAAAGAGGCGGCGAAAGACAGACGTTTATAGGCCTAGTCAGACCTTAACACCTCGCTTCAAATCAGGCACCTGCTGCCACTGCTCGCTTGCATTAAGGCCCCCGGCAACCCAGAAGTTTGTTACCACGTTGTCACGGTCCTTTTGAGCTTTTCTAATAAGCTCCGACTTCTACTTTTACCCAGCCCCCATCCTCCTCTGTCCATTACCCCGCCCATGTTCTGCTCAGCAAACTGCTTCCTTCCTCTGCCATCTCTCCTCCATTTACTCCATCACACTCCTCCTTCTTCCAGTGTGCCTGTAACCAAAGCTCTTCCCATCTGCGCATATGAAACCAATTGCTTCCATTTATCACCATTTAAAAACCATTGTCTGGATTTCCACATCCTGCTGTTATTGGAGCCTGAGATACATCCTGCCAACATTTATCTATTAAAACTTCATTAGGCACTCATCTCTCTGATGCTCTGTCTGCTCAGGTTGGATCTTCTGTGACACTGACCTCGCATTAAGAACCATCAGAAGTGGCTGTTGATGGTACTGTCTCATGATGTCTGTTTAGACTGGCCATTCAGAGTGCTAAAGTGGTGCTGCCACTGTGCCACACGAAATTGATGCACAGAAACATGAGAACAACAGCAGTGAAAGGTACATTCAGGTTTTGAACAATGTACTCTGCCATCCATATGATGTCTTTTTCAGGGACAACCATGCTTATTCCAGCAAGGCAATGCCAAGACACATACTACACGTTACAGCAGTGTGGCTTCACTGTGAATAAGTTTGGGTTCTAGAGCTTTTCACCAGGAGCTTTTGGGGCCTATTTCCCAACTGTCCTTTCCTGTGGGTGAGACAGTCTAAAATCAGACTAATGAAGGCCTAAACTGATCAGTATTACATTAAGCTAAGACACATCATGGAATAAAGTACTCTAGGAATAATTTCATATGGAATTATTTAATATTAATGTGAAATGATGTTATGCAATCATAACTTATTTACAATTTATTTACAGTGCATTTTTGATCAGACCTTAAGAGTGTTTTACAATGACAAACAAAACAAAAAC
This sequence comes from Naso annulatus, assembly GCA_029783625.1. Taxonomy (NCBI): domain Eukaryota; kingdom Metazoa; phylum Chordata; class Actinopteri; order Acanthuriformes; family Acanthuridae; genus Naso; species Naso annulatus. The sequence goes on from JAPZDX010000022.1 coordinate 21,676,784, forward strand.
AAAAGCAATGCTGTTAGATAGCTGGGCAAACCTGGGCTCGTGATTAATCCTAACTCTAAGGGTTGCGAGCTCATAACTAGTGCCTCTCTCTGTTTTTCATTAGATGTGAAAGTGTGTCCCTAATTATCCTCTATAGAACCTATATGAAGGTGTGTGTGTATGTGTGTGTTTGTGTGTGTATGAATAACTCACCAGCTTAGCCAGGTTCTCTCTCACGAGCAGCTGTCTCTACAGGTGAGCTCCATCAGCTTCCTTTGGGAGTTGCATGCATCTGTCATCGACCAACATGCGCTTCTGTGTGGTCGTTCAGTTTTTAAAAAGGGAATATTTACGTTGTGTTGTCATAGGTTAAACAAAACTTCATTTTCCAGTGTATTTTGTCTCCAGAAGTGTCCCCAACAGCATTGTGCATGCCTGTGTTTTCTCCAACTCAAACACAGAAGTCTTTCTTTCTTCCTTTTCTGCTTTTCGGGGGAACTCATTCACTGCTTAAATGAGTTAGAGCCACAACACAACAACACCCCCTTGTGTAATGTCAGTGGGACCCTGCTTTTCTTACCACACCTGTTTCTACAAAAGACTTTTATCATAAAAAAAGACACAATAGAGCTGTTCTCACTCATTCTCACTCACCGGCTCAGGCTCTTGTCTCTGATATTTCAAATTAAAAAGAAAATAGAATTTCTTTCAAAATCTTCTTCATTTTTTACTTAGCCCACAACTGAAAACACTGATTATGGCGATGTGACGATTGCTGCGAGAGCCCCCATGTTGCATCAGTACAACGTTCGAAGTCTATTTTCTGTGTGGCTCTGCTGTACAGTTTGATCAGAGGCTCAATGCTGCACCTTGCAGGTGGTCGAGATTTAATCTCCCCCAGACCGTTGCTATTATCTCCTGCCTCCAACACAGCATGTGACGGTTGAGATAAGGACAAACTTGTACAAAACCTGATTATGTTTGATATTAGAGTAAACTGCTTCATCTTAATCATTAATTAACAATGTTTCCTCTGAAACCACATTACTATGAGAACACTGGCTATGCAGAGTGCACGGTCTAATTTAAATTTATTCAACTGCAAAACAACATATTTTGCTTATTATTTTATTCAAAAGTTATGTAACACTACATGACTCTGCAGTAACGGCTCTGTGATCCCAGTTTCTCTCTGTCACTTAAAAAGACGGCCATGTTTGGTATCAGCTGCTTAAGTCCCCACTCACTATAAATACTGAGGATGGGTCACATGCAGAGGACAAGTTTCCCCCAGGAGGATCAGTAGTTTGTAGTTAAAAAAAAAAAAAGGTAGGCCTATACAGAACTTAGTTTTAATCACTCTTCATTAAATCCAAGAGACACGGCACCAAAGATAAACCATGGATATTCACTATTATTTATTTTAGGCAAACTAACAAGCTCACTCTCAGAAGACTTTTTTTTTCTTCCAGAATTAGAAACTCACTGATGTGCTCATTTTCTAGTGGAAGACACTTAATTTCTATCTGAGCTCATGTATAAAACAGACTCAGAGATGTTTCAGGACGCCTCTACATTCAGAATTCTCAGCATAAATGACTGACTTGACGCAGATTGACCTTATATGTTGCCCTCCAATGCAATTTCGTTTAAGCTTTTGAAACCTGGTTCGAAATTACCACTTTCTTGCAAAAACTGTAATTTATTTGTAAATACACCAACAAAACCAGGAGAGATCTTGAAAAGACTGAAAATCATTTCCCTCCTGTGGTATTCACGCCTCCTCCCCTGCCTCTCGCTCAACAATGAGTGCATTTGAAACATAATCACAGCCTCCATAATGATCCTTGAGTGCAGTGGAACACTTAACGCTTGTTATTCTTTAACATTGATGCATGATGATGACACATTATGTACAGAGAAACTGTGAAGCAGTCTGATATTGTAGAACATTTTTTATCTCTGTTCTGAACAGTCTGTAACTGGGTGGGTTGCAGGTCTTTACTGGTCCCACTGGTTCAGTTAAGGGTGCTTTCACACCCGGATGGATTTGCTCTGTTCCGAAACAATGGGGATCGGAACCATGGGATCGTTTTGTGTTCACACTGCATGATTGTAAAGCAGGACAGCGGGCTTTCCTTACGCCATTACGTCACTATCTCATGCGTGCATGTCACACTTTGCACTGTGGGACAGCTCCATGGCGACAACAATGAGCCGCAAGCTAACTTGGAGCAGCGTGGAGGCGAAATGCCTCATTAGTATTTGGGCTGATGAGACAATTTTGCAGCTTTCAGACAACACACAACTGGTGAGTGAAAGAATGACAGAGACGGGCTTTGAATGTTCTGTCGAGCAGTACTGCGCGAAAGCTAAAAAGCTAACATGTTAACAACTTGACAAGCGATCTCTAGGCATCGGTTGCCAGGCAACATGTCAATATGCTCCGGTAACTGGGAGGATTGTGTTCTCACTGCAAACGAAACACTCCAGGGTTCAAATAGAATTTAGCCAAGAACATTTCTTCTAGGCAATCTCGACTCAGTTGTTTTGTTCCAAAACGTAGTGCGAGCCAAAGGGGGAACACCCACTTGTTTCAGAACAACGTCTCCAATCGATCCAGGTGTGAAAGCATCCTAAAGTGACATGGGAGGTGACGTTTGTAACTTTTATCAACCTGACCTCTGATTGAGCTCTGCAGCTAACCACTGTTTTCCTTCTGGAAACAAAAACTGATGGTTCAGGCATACATGAAGAACTGTTCTGACCTTAAAATTCTTATTCTGTATCCTTAAAAACCTTTAAAATTCAAAAATGTACACAATCAATTTCTTCTACTGCACTTTTTTCTCATGATTATCTTTTACTTCATTTACTTTTTGTTTGTTTTGTTTTCCCTTTTGTATCTTATGACCCCTAAAAGTTGCAATATCAGATTTTTTTTGTTCACTTGAAGGCAGTGGGAACAAGCTGTACACGCAACACTGACATAAAAAAAATCTAAGAGTCCAATTTTCTCCCTACTTTCAGCTTTGTTTTGCACTTAGCTGCTTAATTCTCTGTTTTCTTTTGCTTTGCTTTGTTCTTTTATATATATATATATATATATATATATATATATATATAGAGAGAGAGAGAGAGAGAGAGAGAGAGAGAGAGAG
>JAPZDX010000022.1:21833540-21851989 GCA_029783625.1 Naso annulatus
AAAGCCAAACCGAAACTCACTTTCGCTCTGGAACAAGTTTTATCCTCTTGCTCACTAGGGCTGTATTTCCTTTTCTTGGTGCTATGTCCACATTCGTAACTTTCTCCAGTCTGGACGGCGTCCAGTAGCTGTGCTCCGTGGTGCTCTCACGCTATCGTTACTTAAAAATTGATTGTGCGTCTACATCGCTCTTTACGGTAACTCGTCCCGAGCAGCTCCTGAGTCAGCCAAAACATCAAAATACAGGCAGAGGGCGGTGTGTCTCCATACACAGTCACTACCACAGATGTACAGAGGCCCAGAAGTGATGATTGAGGATCATTACTTTTGTATATGTCTACATTTAATTTTTCAGTAAAATCCTACTGACTCCACCTTTAACTACTTTGTCATTCACCATCTTGGTCTTGTATGCAAGTTTGCCCACATTGATCAAAGTTCATGCATTTCATACTGAGGGGAACATGAATGTCTGTGCATTATAATCATAAATGAAAAAGGTGAGGACCATCAAATGCACAAAATTTACTGTCAATCCACCGAGTAGATGTTGAGAATTTCCTTAAATAAGAGCAGAATTTGACCTGCAAATGGTGATGAAGAAAATAAAGAAGAGAAGTTAGAGAACTTTTCATTTTAATCATCAGAAAATATCCTCCGTAGAAGTTGGAAGTCTGCAAATTTTCATTTTTATTTTATTTTTTTACAGATCAGTGAATAGACGGAGAGACATCACCTCACACCTGATCAGTTATTGTGTCAGATTGCGTGAGTGTTGGAATGTTTCTTTCAGAAAGTCACAAAAATGTCCCCCTGATTTCATGGTTGAAAATCTGGTTGCAGATGCTCTTAGATGTTATGCTTTGTTTGACGCATACTGAGTCCTTTAGCATCACTGAGTCTTACAGTGTCAGCAGAAACTAGTAACGTTTCAGCTGTAAATGTACCAAATGCGGGTTTTTGGATCTAACAGAGTCAGTGTTGGATGGGGTTGTGCAAGCTGTTTAAAAGTGGGCTCCGGGATGAGTTGGCATAGGCGCTGATCTGTGGAGCCAGTGGAGTAATTGGGAGCAGACTGAGTCAGGACTCAGGAGCTATGCTGATTAGAGCTTTCTGTTTTTGAGGAGGAGGGGCTGACATGTCTGTGGGAGGGGGGAGAGGGACAGATGCTCCAACTCTGCATGGAGACGTAACACGACACCCCCACCCAGACAGGGGCTGCAGAGAGATTGTTTGCTCTTTCACTTCTTTTACCCTTCTCATTGGGATGCTATTTTCTTTTTCTCTGGTGGAGAGGCTTCCCTTTACTTCTCTGAGCAATGTGAAGGCAATGTAAAAATGGAAGAATTTGTAATCTAATTTTCTGCCGAGTTAAACACCCCCCCATTTAAAAATATATTTCAAATATCTATTTAATTTTTAACTATTGTCAGGCCAACAGTCTCAAAGGCTCACCCTCTTAACTTCTATTTCTAGAAAAGCTTATCAGTTTGAAGACTGTAATGCATCACTGGCCTGCAGGCTGCTCCATTTGCAGTCAGTGAAATGTGGAATGGAAGCCACAAACTCCAAAGGAAAGGGAGACCTTCCCCATTAAAAGCCTGTGGTTAAACTGTTACGGGATGGTCATTTGTAAACTCTGACAGGTGGAGTGAGTATGAAGTACTTTTAGAAGGATTTTGCTGAGATTGTGTGGAGTTTTCCTTCCGTTTGCTGCCACTTTGACCCTGTGGTAGTCAGAGCTGTCCCATTTATCAACAATGAACTCAAGTTCTTACTGTACAGGGGGAATCCTGCAGTTCTGCAAACGCCTGATGACTTTATTTCCGAGACACAGAAGGGGTAGCCTTAAGACCGTTTCACATGAAATCAGGCGTTGCAGTTGCAGTTGGCCTGTTTGCAAATGCAAATTTTTGTTATCCCTCATGGCAGTTTTGTTTAGCTCTGCTTGGTCTAATTGGCCAGTCAGCTGATTGGCTACTGTAGCGTGATGTCAGGTTGTTTTTCACCATAATTTAAATCTGCTTCAACTTTCCACCGCAAGTCCACCATGTTTTTCTTTTGGAATCCTTTGTGGTCTGAACCTATGTAATCCAAACAGAATGGTACAACTTGCACTTTTGCCGCAAAGCCTGATTTGGTTTGAATGAGGCCTTACACCGACATCCTGCACATGACATCACTCCTGTCTGTTTGTGTGCACCAACGCAAATAAGAAAAAAACTATTCATTTTATGCAAACCTAATTGGTGTCACAGTCTGTCCTTCGGTTTTGTCTGTCCACCATAATTACATCCACAGTGGCTTTCACTGTGACCCCGATTATAATTACGGTTTGTTTATGGATTTTCTGAGGTAATATTTTGACCCATTCCTCCGGATCCCAGCCGGATGGACTGTAGACACTCAAGCCGTCACTTATGTACAGCATCACAATAACAAGAAAAAAAAAAAAAGAAGTGTGACGTTAGAAATGCAACAATGGAGTTATGTTATATTTAGACTGCATTGAAAGGCAAAATAAAACACAGAGGAAGAAATTAATTGTTTGTGGTATCCCCCATCGGTTCCTGTCTGGTTCTGCGGCTAACCGAGTTTAACCCAGTTTCACGTCCATCCTCTCCTAACAATGGAGGGAGCGGGGGGGATGTGGAAGGGCATGAGGACACAGCACAGCAGGGCAGGAGGTCTGTCAATGGTTTTAGACAGGACACTGGGCAGCAGGGTGGCTTGTGCATGCGCTGTATGTGTGAACATGTGCTGTCTTTTCCCCTGAAGGCCAGATGCTGATATTCATCTCTACTACTGTACATCATACAACGCAGATCCCTATGGTCTCTAGTTTAATATAGAATGGAAAGACAAGGAAAGCCAGCTGATGGAAAAATAACATTTGTGTCAGAATGAGAAAACAGATAAAGAGATGGAGATGAGAGAGACGCAAACATGGCGTGCAGGAAAATATGTATTTGGTGACTGTGTGGCTTCCAGGCTTTTCACGTGCTTTCTGGCTGTCAATACGCCTGCATGGGCAGAGGCGACACACACATATGCAGGCACGCATAGTCATTTAGTTAGCCTGTTTGGCTCATGTCCAAGGCCTCGCTATGAAATCAGCTTGGGAAAGCAGTAGGGGCCCTGAACAGGACATAGAGATAGAAACAGAGAGAAAAGAGAGAGGGAGACTGCGGAGCCCAGATAAAATTTCATTGTTTATTTGCCCGACCTTCTCCTTCCCTCCTCCTCTCCATACATCCCTTCCTTCACCATCAACCCTTCCTTTTCTACTTCTTCAGGAACCAGGCGAAACTGTCCAAGCCTGCCGGGTCAAGGCAGCATGTCAGTCATTGTGAAATCCCCCTATGGCTCAAACTAAGCACTTCATGTCAGATCTGGCAACCTCGCAGTGATTGTAACAAATTGGCTGTACATGAATAATCTTTGCCCCAGATCCGCAGAAGGTAAAATGTGGTACAGTTCAGTATGAAAGACAGTATGAAAGAGAAAAAGAGGATAAAGATTTAAAAAATAAGGCTTCCTAGGTCCTTTCCTCCTGTTCTCGCTCCCTCCTTCATCATACTTTGGTCCTTGCAAATCAAGGGCTGAGTGGAAATGAAAGAAAGATAATGAAAGGGAGAAATAAGAGTGAAGGACAGGAAGGAAAAAAAAAGCAGCCAAGTTTGCCAGAATGAGCTAACTAAATGTGCAGTGGTGCAATAAATTAATTGCAGGCAATGCTTTGGCACAGTCAGTAGCGAGCCACATTTTGTTGGGGAAAGGGTCCTCAACCTTAATGTGGCTGCAGAGAGAAAAAGAAAATAAATGTCGTCTTTGCAGTATATAATTCCTATATAAGCTATCATGTTCTCTGCTTGTCCCAGTTTTACGTCAAACCTCATAAGGATGACAAGTGGTTTGCAGGCCTTTCTGTTTTTTTTTTTTTTTGTTGCCTGTTTTGTGTGACTCCATGTTCTTCTGATAACTGTGAAATGCAGCGTGGGCTGTGAGCAACTTTGCCCTTTTTAGGCATTTGGAAATGACAGAGTACAAGAGAGCAGTTTGGGGAAGAACAAGCGAGGGATGATGATGTCATAGTTGGTGTTAGCTTTTTCTACAGGGCTGGACGGAGAGATGGAGGGACAGAGCAATTGAGGGGAGGATGAAATCTTTATGAGAAGCAGCTGTTAGGGAGAGGCAGGCAGGCAGGCAGGCCGGCCTCCGGAGCGCTGAAGCAGCAGATAGACACCAGCCACTGACAACAACTCAGGCTCCTGATAGAGCTACAACACACTGACAGCACCACCTGCACACTGTATGATAAAACCATTTCAACAACTCCAGCTGCAAAATGTTCTTTGGTTATCAACAAGTTAACACAAGTAATGTTTTGAGCTTAACAAGATCAAAGATCATCGCTGAGCTGATATTGTCCACACTTGCACCGAACAGTGAAGAGTATTAGAGAGAAAATTATGTTTAACAAAAGGACTGACAAAGCTCCTGATAGCAAAGCTGTTGTTAGGCAACTCATGAGGGACACAGCTTGAGTAACAGCTCATTGTGTAAAGTTTGGTGTGTGTGTGTGTGTGTGTGTGTCATCACATTGCCATTGAATGAGTCTAGAAAACTTCTTTTACCTGCCTCTTTGAATCCAAATTACAACAGTTAGAAAAACCACAAGTCCGTGAGTAATCAATCGAATGAAAGTGTGTACCACTGAGTAATCTCTGTGCTTGAAAACGCACTGTACACGTGTGTGTCATGTCCTTGTGAATTGTGAGGAGTTTGGAAGCAGTAGCCATGTTTCCATTAACGTATTCTGATGCACATTTTGAAATATCGCATTAAAAATTAGATAATGGAAACGGCAAAATCCGGAAAAGAAAGGTCCTTAATTTCGCAGGAAAAGTTTTGCTTGAGGGGGTTTTTGCCTCCGTCGAAAAACAGTTGTTGCAAAATAAAATGAGAGATGGAAACAGCTGTGTCGAATAAATTGCAACTTAGCAAATATTTATCAGCTGTTTTTGTTTCCCAAAAGAGGAAGTAGCAGAAGAAGCTGTTTCCGCCATCTTCCCGGATATTCTCCCAGCATGTGAAATCATGGCCAGTAACGTGTCCGTACAACCTTAAACATCACCAGTAATTGCTGATATGAAAGAACAGTTACAACCTGCCCAGTAGAAACCAAATCCTGAGAAGACGTCTCCATTTTTGTCTGGTACACGGCCAAGGCATCTTGTTTTGTTTTGGTCTGCAAACTCTTCTTCTGCCATGTTCATTACAGCCATGTGTAATGTTGCCTATACAGCCACCTTCTGACCAAACTAAGCTTTGCAGACTCATTTATTGGCTCCCAACCAGATCGTTTCTAATTAGCATTTTCCTTTTTATGATTTCAAAAGTTCTCTTAAGATTCGCTACAAAAACACGGCTACATCGAACCTGTTCTGATGTCTGAGGAGCCCTTCGTGTGTGAGCCAATGGGAAGACAGTATAGTGTCTCTCTGCAAGAGGAGTTAAACCTCGTCCCTTTGACCCAAATGCCTTACAAGAATGAATCATTCTTCTATAAAAACTTCTCTGTTTCAATTGGCACAAACAAGTACAACACTAAAAATCTCTTTATTGAGAAACTGACTAATAATGCGTGCCATTATCTAAATATTTGAACTGTTCTATCATCTCAGCCCTTCAATGCCAGCTTTTCACCTTGCCTTTGAATGTGGCAGTTTGGAGCAGTTACAGTCCATTTCCTAACAAAATACAGTGTTTGCTAAAGCAGTGGTTCCCAAAGTGGTGGTCAGGACCCGGGGTGGGGGGCGAGATGCCTTCCATAAATACAAATACATTTTTTAAATGATTTTAAAAAGCATATTTAACCTGTTAATGTATACATTCTGGTTATGTTCTTTATTATATTCTTTCTTAAATTACTTTGAAATAATGTTATGGCTGTTAGGCTGTTGTTCTTTTGTGTTGTATTGATGCCTGTGTTTGCATAGGCCTAATAGTGCATGTGCACTATGCACAACATTATATGCCACCTCTGTGGTCAATGGGGGTCCCCAGTCTCTGGCACTGTTATTTTGGGGGTTGTGGGCTGAAAAGTTTGGGAACCCCTGGGCTAAAAAGTCCAAAACTGTTTTAATAGCACATCCTAAAGTCGACACTGCGCAGAGGATAAACCCTCTTGATGCAAGTATTGCATTGTCCCTCTTGAAGAACCTTTCAGTCAAACTGTGCAAAGCTGGCTCAACTTGTGGTGAAAATACCAACATTGTCTGTTGTGAGTATCAAACTCACTCACACACACAAACCCCCCTTGATTCCCTTTTTCCACTTCTTACTGTACTCTACATTTTTCAAGGAGGTGGTGCCAGTAGATAACTGAGGTTCTATTTATTACAGCAACACAACACCACACTCACGCCATTAAGTCTAAACAAACAACAACATCCCTTTCTCAGTAGTATATGTGAGTGTATGTTTATAAGAATCTGTCCATGGCCAGACACTGAGTGTCCATCCGCTGATAGAAATCTCCTGCAGGGTTTGTTATGCAACTGATGCTCGGCTCTGATGCCCTGCCTCTGACCCAAACTGCTGCTATCTCTATCTAGGAAAGGCTTAAAGGCATGTAGGATCATGGGCTGTTCACTGACTTGAACCAGTCCTTTTTCATGTGAGGCCAGTGTTGGAGATTAACCTTTATATAATGTATTTGTGTAATGGTTTTTATCTGAAGGTTATCACATAAATAAGCTAAAACTAACAATACGGTCAACAGGTGATTCTGAGAATATAAAGTAAAAATGAAACTCCAAATCTATAGTGCTTTTTACAGGACTATTCAAAAATAGAATGGATCTCTTTGAACATCTAACAGTGAATTGTTTTGATTGTAACAAACTTTCCGCCGCATCACACCCAGCGCTCATCCAGCCAGCTGCTCATGAACAATGCCACTCCCACTTCCTCTGCTGCAGTGTCCACTGCCTGTCACATCTCACAGGGCTAAGGCTGAAGGGGGCATGGCAGGTGAAGGTCTTTAGAGCCACAGTTTCCCGTGATGTTTTTATTGGCCTCAGCAGATGGCTTCCCTCAACCTCTGCATTGTTATGGTGGCCATCTTGCTCTGGGGGTCAGGTTTAACAATAGCTGCCAGTAGCTGTGGGAGACAAAAGCCTTCGCGGCTCCCTAAAAACAGTTTCCTCAGTAACCGAATGTTGTAAAACACCAACGCTGTCAAATTCACTGCTTTCACAAGATGCAAAGACACTACTGCTTGTCAGGATCAGGCAAGTGCTGGGAAGCACTGTCATGCATGTATGAGTCACGTTTGAAGTATGTCCAAGCCTAGTAAGTCCTAATTGTGTGAAAATACCAAATTACCATTTTAGGCACTAGAATCTCCTCTGAACAGCACTTTCTGTTTTGGCCTCGGGGCTCCAAATAATGAAGTGGGACAGCCTAAAAGCCTCCACTGTTTTCCCAGCACAACGGTATACTTGTATTATTCTTTGCAATATCCACTTTCCTCTTTAGTTTTGACAATCCTTGCGTCCCCAGCCCCCCTCTCCCCTTCAGTTTTCTCCCTCTTCATATCTGCCATCTTTCCTCTCCCCCTCCGATATGCAACACCCCTCCCAAAAGAAATAAATTAAACTGTAAAACATGGAGGCTCTACACATTCTTTACAGTCCTCCCTGCCCACCCCCCCTTCTCATGCAGGATTTCTGTTCTTCATTTTGGCATTGGGTTTTTTAGTAAGAAGAAAAGAATCAGGAGGGGGAGGAAAGGGAAAAAAACTTGGTTGATGTTTCCCCTCAAACATGTGACCTCTGCTCAGCTCACAGCTGAAAATAATTTGGGCCTACAGGTCGGTGGATGGCTGACGCAAACCCTCCTCCTCCTCCTCTCTCTGGGGGGCTAGGCCTTTGGCTGATGGGGGGCTAAAGACAATGGAGGGCTGTAAGCTAAGCTGTGAGCAAAACTAAAGAACATAAAGATGACATACAGCGTATTGTACTTTTTGTCTACTTATTGTAAGATGGGACTGCAAATTTTTAGGCAGTACCCATTTGTTATTTCTTTCTGGAAGAGAAAAAAAGCACAAGCCCAGAATCATTCCAAAACACTGGACCCAGAGGGACAATTATGCTGTTAGCTCAGGAAAGAGTTCAGCTATTTGGCTGTTATTTTTTTACGTAATCCAACAAAATTGTGGCTTTTTTTCTGACTTGCTTCACTGCCAGTTGAGACAACAATTTGTGGAATTCGACTGAATTAGGGTGGCATTCCCCACATGGTCAGGAGACAAGAAGAGAAGTGTCAGCGTTCACTATTGCAGGTTTATTGGAAGACGATTGGAGGTGGGGGGTGGGGGGTGGGGGGTCAGATAGGCAGTGCTCAGGAAATATTTAACGGCCTACGGATGCCCTGCACATCTGGTTAACTTCACACATGCACACACAACCGTAAGTTGGTCTGGAGTACGGGCAATTTGGCAGGATGTGTTGAACTATGTAGGTTTGTTTTTATATGAGGTTTTTTGTGTGAGTATGACGCTGGGTGGCAAAGCATGTATTGATGTCTCTGTGAATTTACTTAAGAAAAAAATGCATGAATACCTGCCAATAGGTGCTAACACTGACCTCTTGCCCTCTTCTATGATAACCACATCTGTGCTGGACAGAGACTAGGTCCTGCTGCTCCACACCAGACCTCTGCTCATTTTTACAGGCCAAGTAGTGAGCTCTGAGCACCAGCAGCTCTAATCCGCTGTTACATACGGATGATCTTGCAAGGCTCCAACTGGGTCCTGTTGCACTGTGCTCTGACAAATGGACCAAGTAATAATTTTGAACTGGCCGAGCATGTCCTCTCACACTGGCCTTGGCCCTGCAGTACTTGTCCGTAATGAATAACAGAGGCAAATGTGTAGTGCTGGAAGACGGTCAACAAAAGGAAAAGATTTTTTGGAAAGAAGAGAGGATCATGAGTGCAAAAATTAAATGTGTGGAGTGTGCAGTACTTGTCTTGAAAAAATTTCAAGAAAACTGTTCTGGCAAGTAAAAAAGACAGGACAGAGTGATAGGCTAAAAAACCTGAACTGAGTGCCCCTCTCTGGATTGCAGCTACCACTGATTTTTTTTCCTAACGGAGCTTAATTATATTACATTGCGCAGATTTTAGTATATACTATAAGTTTTCCACTCTGGAACATGGATGCTGGAAGCCATTCTGCGTTTATGCCTGTGGGTTAGCCATTGTTAGAGCTTTGTTTTCAGCTGTATCTTTCAATTACAAATGAAACAGAGACTGCTGGTTTTGGGGGGGTGCCATGCAACCTGTGAGGTCTGCTCCGCTCCTCGGCAGCTTGGTTCAAAAATGAGTTCCAGTACCCACAGAAATGAGTCATTAAGCTGTTTGGCAGTTTACATTCACACACTAGAGTTAGAAAAATTTCCCCCGAGGAAGTTCTGGAGAAGCAGCTCTTCTGTTGACCTAAATCTCATTTGTCAGTCTGTATGTCCGCTTGTGTTGTGCATCATCTTTACTGAAAAAACAAACAAGCAAGCTGGGATATTTTCAAACATGTAAATGTATGCTCTGCAACTGTTTGGCTTATAAATGTTTTCAACTTCATGTCTGATAAGCTGAAATCTGCTTTGCATCCTCTTGTGTTCATATAAACTTCTATCCACATTCACACACTGCATTCACCCTATTACACAAATACATTGTACTAACTGACTGTGTCTCTGTGTGTGTGACTGTGCAGGATGCCAGCCGCTAGCACCATGACCGGTGGGAGGGCCCTGCTGCTCTGTGCAAACACTGACAACAGTATCTACCAATCGGTCAACGGGTAGGTACCTCAAAAGTCAAATTTATTCAGTGTGCAGTACCATGCTATGTTAAAACTCATTTTTTAATGCTTTAATGTCAAAATCTGTCAAAACGCTCTTGTGTGTGAAGCTTTTTTTAAACATTGTTCAACCATTGTAATATCAACTGAAACCTCCAATAAAAAAATTCAGTGAACATTTAAGATAGTAATTCACACAGCCTGGTTATGAAAAAATAGAAATAAGGAAGCTATAAAGTTGTATTACGGTAATTGTATGGTGCAACTTATCAATCATCTAAGTTTGAGAGCAATACTAAAATGCTGGAGTACACCTTTAAAGGACCATACCAGTCTATTTTTGACTTCCCGCCATTAGCAGAGATTGCCCCTATTCGACCATGAGTATACTTCAGTAAATTTTAGGCTGCGTTTTAAAACCCCATTCACTGCCTTTCATCTTGAAACTGGGTGTAAAAAACACTATTGGACACATGAAAGTTGCAAGGTATAGTTAATTCACCCTTCTACAGAGAATGTCTGCGTTTATTGGTCAAAATTCATCGAGTGAGAGAGAGAAAGAAAGGAGCTGGGAGTCATTGAGACGAAAGTTATTACACCTGGAAAAGTAGTCCCTTACGAGTTCTCCCTTCCTAGCTGGAATATTTGTGTGAAGAAAGATCTTAATACAGTTGTTGTTTTTAACTAACGTCACACATTTTCAGGTACTTTCTGTAACGTTTATTGAAAATGGACAAATTGTAAACAAACACAGTATCTCATAGATAAAGCTATTTGGGGAAAAATGGGTGGGGTTTATTTAACATATGTGGCTAATGGGACAAAGGGCAATGACAGAACCTTTTAGTGCCATTTAACCTCACAAGCTGCCCAGGAACATGCTTTTTAAGACATAAAGTTAAAACCATTGCCTAAACTTTATCATTTAACCTTAAATTGGAGCTTAACAATGGGGGGAAAAAAACTCTGTGCATTAGTTCACTTCACTCTACCATCTTATACCACTACACAGTCTCCATGACATGTAGCTTGGGCCTAAACTGCACTTTTCCAACAACCATCACAACATTCTGCCCCACTCTTGAGAAAGCTGGAAACACTCCGTTCCATTAGGATCAGCAGCATAACAATAGCAGGGCTAAAGAAGCAGAGCAGAGCAGCAATGGCCATCTGGCATCTGGATACTGTTACTGCCCCCCTGCTGCCACTGTCTAATACCTCTATGATCACCCTCTATGGCCCCCCTTCATCATTGCAATATTCATTAGTGCTATTTAGATTATGCGACGGGATTTTGGTGTGTGCCAATAAGAGGAACTGTCTAGTGGAAGACTTAAATGTCTGTTGTTTTGAGGTCTGCCATGATTCTATTGCTCAAAAGCTCAACAAAGTTCTCGAGGGAAATTGCCCAAAGGTGATATTATAAAAAGAAACCATTTGTATCCTTCTTTCGGTTCCTCTTGCCCATTTTAAACCTCTTAACCCTGCCCACTGATCATGTGTTAGCTCAGTTGGTCAGAGACACTGTTGTGCTGTTTGTACCCCCTTCCCTCAGTGACCCTCATGTCCATGCTCCACTCATCCTTGGACGAGCTTTCCATAAGCCTGTCAGTCTCTCTTCCTCTTTTAATCACAAACAAGTGTTGTGTGTTTCTTAGATAGGGAAAATACACTTTTAATTTCCTTGTCCATCTGCTCCACTTTTTCTATAACTCCTTTACTATGCCACCCCCCCGTTCTTCTTTACTTGGCTGGCTTTTTGACCTAGTTTTTCCCCTCTGTTGCTTCATGCTTAATATAACTGCTGTTTCAACAGAGAGATACACAAAGAGAAAGAAAAAGGGGAGGCGGGGGGAGGAAAACTAATAAAACCCAGAGCAATTTGAACATAATTAGTTAGTTTCCTTGTTGGTTATAGTGACAACATCAGGGCTTTTTATTTCATTTAAGGGTCTTGTAGGAAACTTGAATCAGTAATTTCCCCCAGAGATTTCCTCTGGATTGCATGACTGTTAGTTTTCATATCCAGCGATGTCATCAGAAGTCACCCAGCAAGGCCACGTTTCCTCTGTTTGTTGGAAATTCAATTCACTGATGAATGGTCTTTGGGCCAAGACGGAGTTTTGAGGGTCGACAAAAGAAAAGATGCACGTCTACACTTTGGCCTCTCCCCTCTTATGTGTATACTTTCATCTCCTCTCCAGAAATAGCTGTGTGTGTTTATGTGTGTTTGTGTGTGTGTGTGTGTGTGTGTGTAGCCTGTAAACTTTGACCCCTAAACCCAAAGTTCAAACAGTCATGACCCAGGAATCCTCCAGGAGTGACTCAAAGCTAAAACAGAGGCACCAAACAGACGTCTGAGCTTTTTTACAAGAATTCTTGTTTACCCCATAAAACAAAGAACTGTTGACGTAAAGTGTTCACATTGTGTGGCCAATTTTAAGAGCCATGGCAAGCTTGATGCTTCGTCATGTACTCTGAAGGCAACAACTGTGTGTGTGTGTGTGTGTGTGAAGGGCCAGTAAGACACAGCCCTGTGGGGGTGGGGTAGTAGGGGGTCTGAGAGGGGAGACAGAAAAACAGACAGAGAAAGAGGCAGGGGTGGAGGGTATGTTTATTTAATTTTATTTATCTATTTTGTTGTTGTCGTTGTTGTTGTTTTATTTGCATTGTATGTTAAAGACCACATGAAATGAAAAATACATTTTCCCAGTTTCAGTCCTTTGTCCATGTGTTATCTGTTCATGAATCTCATGTTATATGCCAAATGTTAAATTAATCCTTTTTGAGTACTGTTACATCAGCTCTGGTCTTTTACCCGATTGGAAAATGTTTTTAATTTTGTAATAACTCATCCTGCACTCTGGGGCTTTTCTATTTTATTGACCAATAAAAATGCTTTCTCAATTTTTTCAAATAACATAGACACAAGCCTACTATTAGGATGCGTCAGCTTCATTGCGGGGATGAACCCTTGTCTGGCTTCAGCAATTAAATGAAACAAAGAGTTATGGACTGACTCAAAATGTGTCATCCCCACCCGACTGTCTGTAAAATCTGTGGGCATAGGTGAAGGCGGCTACTGTGTTTACTGTGAACATCAATCAATATCTGTGAAAAGTTTCTGCCTAGAGACCTGTTTATCCGGAAACACAATATGTGGAATCAAATTGCAGTCTGATTTCCGTTTCATGGGACCTTCAATTATTATTTTCTCCATATGTGGTTCTTTTCTAGGCTTCAGTGCTGTGGCTTGAAGGTCGGGGAGGCTCCATTGTCTGTGGTGCCCCAGCGCCAAGAGGTGTGCGGGTCACCGGGGGACCAGAAGGACACTGCTGTTTTGACCAAACGTCCCCTCTCCCCCTTACTGAGCTTAAGTGACAGCCCGGGTCCTCCTGACACCATGTTAGCTCACAGGAGAGCCTCCACCAACACTGACCCACGGACTCCCAACATGGAAAACGGGCTGTGTGGCAAACTGAACCACAACAAGAGCCCTGCAGGAGCCAAGCCTGCCAGCATTCGCGATAAGATTTCACAATGGGAAGGCAAAAAGGAGCCTGACCCACTAACTTCTACAGGGAAATGTCTTCTGAGCACAACACAGAAGGAAGCTGAGACAGTGAGGAAAAAGGAATCGAAAACGTCAGAAGTCCAAAGGACGGATAGCAAGAGGTTTGTCAGCTGGGAGAGGCAAGACTCAGGGAAGGAGAATGTCGGAAAGCGGGGCGATTCAAGGCCTAAATCTCCAGAATGCCCAACAAACAAGGACAGAGAAGTTATCCTAGAGAGGGGATTTCGGGGTGCCAAGCCAACAGAGCAACCCCAAGACAGGAAAAGTGTTTTAACTCATATTAAGAAACTGGAGAAGGCAACAAAGGAGGTTCCTGACAGACCTTCACTGGCATTTCCAGGGAACTATTTCTGCCCTCCTTCAAAGGAGGAGCTGGAGGAATCAGAAAAGAGGTCCAATGAGCCCATTTTTGGGACTTTTGATGTGCGACCTGGCAGGTCACAGAAAAGGGGGGAGGGTGATCCAGAGAATGTATATAGTGAGCCAGGTGCTCCCTCTATAAACCCTCTACCTAAACCTCAGAGAACCTTTCAACACCACACCCCCCCCAATACACCAGCTTCAGGGCCCGGCTTGGGGAAGGGAAGGAGGAACTTGCCCCCTTTGCCTTCTATTCCTCCTCCTCCTTTACCCACGTGCCCACCACCTGGAGTTTGCAGGAGACCCTGGGCTGACAAACCCCGGGACAGCAGTAACAGGTAGGAGATAAGACAATTGAACTACACATATGGGCGGCCATTTCACTGTTAACCATGTTTCCACTGCAGAAATTTTAGATACTAGAGACCTTGTGAGGAGCTCATTGCATTTCCACCACATGGACCAGGGTCCAAGACAAACTCTGACAGCACTTTGTTTAAAGGACTAGTACCTACTCAGCAATAGTACTTTTTAGACGGCCACCAAAGTTATTGCTATTCATTTTGAGGGAAACATGAATGCCAGTAACAATTTGATACAATACATCCAATACTTGCTGAGATGTATCACTCAAAATCATAAATGTGAATCTCATTATAGCACAAGAGGGAAAGACGAGGAATCGCTTAGCTACATACATCACAATTTCTGGAAAAAATAGTTACGTTTAATTCTTTTTTTTTAACCACTTGCCCAATCGGACAAGTAAATTGGTAGATTTACTAGCCTGATGTGACTTTTTACGCGCCCCAACAACCAAGCAATCACTTATTGTTGAGCCCTCTTTAGCCCTATTTGGCAGCAAATTTCTGTGCCTAATTTCATAGCAATCTACCTGGCATTTGATAAAATATTTCATTTTGAACGAAAGTGGTGGACCAACCAAATGCAGACTGATATTTACGTAAATTTCACCCAATCAAACTGTCTTTTCTTAACCCTAAATTCACAAAAATATATCGTTTAAGTTGCTGTTGTGGTATCAGAACTCACCAGTTATGACTCCTAGTATCCTGTAACTCTTCCACACCACCAAAACTGAGGTGTACAACATTTCCCACATCTGCTGTAAATCAAAACCAGTGACATCATTCTGTTTCTAAATAACCCAAAGAATGAGCTCATGGGTTGGAGGTGAGGAATGTACACATAGACTCAGCTCATTCTTCTTTCCAAAACTTTACTGGAAGTAAAGAACAACATGCAGAGTAGCGTGAGTCATGTCAACGAGGCCACTAGCTTTTGCGAGCATTTCACCCTTGACAGTAAAAATGATCGTGCAAGCTCTTTGGCCTTCGCAAATGAGTCCCTCAGGCATTCATTTTGCAAATAACTGATTCTGTTAAGAGCAATTAGCATGTTGGAATTTTCAAGAATCTTTTAAGTAGTACTCACATTGAGGAGGTTACAATCAAACAAACAAAGCTCTGCAGGGAAACCAAAAAAATGTGAACTCTGCAGTATTGGAGTACATCTATTGTTCACTTTATCCAGTGGTCTGAATTCTTGTTTAGAGCTTGGCTGGGATCTGTTACATTCCATACCATATGTGGAGGCCTCCCTCTGCTCAAGTGTGCTGTGTCAAGCCCTTTGTTTGGACAGGCTGTCTTTCTGTGTCCGTTGCAGTGTGCAATTTTGTGAGTGAACAAAAACACAAAGTTGCCAGTTTATTAGGTACATGTAGTTTCATTGCACATCAGGCAACAGCTCTGTGAATCTCTCGTACTGCTGTAGGATTTATAATTTTCAGTTTGAAAACCTTGTCAGAATGATGGTGATTAAACTGCATGGTCATTTACTTTTCCTAACTTTACTTTATATCATCAGACACATCGCACTGTAGTTGACATTATGATGATGCAAATGTGCCTGATTTAGCCAAATTACTAGTTTTCTTATGCAGTTCCAAGGCAAGTTAATTTTAAAGTTATAAACAAGCAAAAAGCAAGACCATGGATACTTGTGTGCACTGTTTTCTACTGGGCTTTAATCTTAGTCAGTGATGAAACACAGATGTGGTCATTCAGATGTGGCAACTTGCATATGGCAACATCAGTTTTCCCGCCGGGCATACCATACATTTTTTAAAAGCATCAACATGAAAACATATTCCTTCAAAGTCATCTGTCTAAAATCCTTCCTTCCTCTTTTTCTTTTGTATTTGGTGTGCAAGTCTCCTAAACCTCTGTAATGCTCTCTCCACCAGGAAGTCCTATGAATTTGAGGATCTGCTTCAGTCGTCTACGGACAGCTGCAGGGTGGACTGGTATGCTCAGTCCAGACTCGGCCTAACACGCACTTTATCAGAAGAGAATGTCTACGAGGACATAATAGGTAAACAAAGCACATCACAATGTTTTTTTTCCTTAATCAGGGGTAATCTTCCACAAAGTGGTGGATCTGTCAAAAATCTCATTTCTGACATGTGGTTTACATCATCAACTTTGTAGCTTTTAAATTAATTTGTATTTACGAAAACTTAGGACATTCCTAAATACTGTACTGTAGGGTTGTCCTATTTTCTATACCCTTCATACACTGCGTGACCTTATATTTTCATTTCTTGTGTCAGTGTGAGGCATAGAGTTCAGTAGCAGAGGTGATGAGGAGGCCAAGCTGTCTTTGCTGTGTTTTTTCTGCTCCAATTTTAATTTAGAGCTACACCGCCTCGCTTTTATTAAAAATTATACGTAGAAACCTGATCTACTTTCCTACCTTATTGTCTGCACTGTTATGGCAACCCCACCTAGAGCCTATATAATTTAATAACGTACAATAGTGGCGTTGTGTGAGGTTGTATTGAGGCTGAAGTGGGCAACTGTTATTGTCATTGCAGCAGGGGGCATGTGAAGGGCTTAGATCGGAGCTCCCAAACCTTTATAGCTGGAGAGCCCTCCAAAAAATTTGGTGTCTCCTAGGAACCCAAACAAATGCAACATAATACAGACATTACTACCTCCTCCACTATCATAAAAAAATTAGGGCCCGACTAATAAATTGGTGAGCCGCATATGTATTGATATCTGCATATATGTCCTCTGATATGCGCCGATATTAAAATTGTTTTTTAAGGCTGAAAAAAATGCTTGGAGTAGTGATTTAAAATTGTGATATGACATAGTTTGGCCAGCAGAGGGCAGTCCGTTATTTAATAACTAATAAGTGTCAACCATTCAGTGCACCGATGTTTGGAATAAAGTTTGTTAAAATCCATTGTATATCTTTGTCACAATATTCAATAACCACATTCAGTTGATACATAGGATATCTGAATTTTCTCAGTCAATATTATCATTATCAGCATTGGCCCCAAAAATCCCATGTCAGCCGGGCCCTTAAAAAAATACATTTTCCTGCCTAATCCACTCTGGGGTCAATGCATGTGATGGGGATGAAATGTCAAAATGTCGGTTGTGCCTAGCAAGATAATGTCATCAAACACATCTAACACTGATACGTAATGTTAGTTTGTCACATTTAGTCACAAACCAGCACACACACAAAATCAACATTTCAAATAGGACACAAATAAACATGACTGATTTAATTGTTTTCATAATCAAAACAGTTTCTGTAAACATTTCTCTTTGGACAGGCAAAATCCTTTAGACATGCCTCAATGTGCTCATTATAAGGCACCTCCGCACTGAGAGCAAATACATTTAGAATTGTATTGGTAAAGCCAACTTCTCAAACTCTTCACTGTATTTTAATTTTGACGTCATGCACATGATCAAGAGTTTAACAATCCCAGACGTCACACTCAATGTTACCCCGGCCAGAGTTTTAACACATTCAACATCTGATCTGAACAGACGCCACGAAAGAAAAATTCTATTTTGAATTAGAAAGATGGATCGCATTTTATTCCAAAAAAATGGGTCCAGACATTAACCCATTTTGGGTCCCAACCCTAAGTTTTGGAAATGCTGGCTTCATGTAATGAACCATAAGACATTACATGCAGTCACTTAAATTTCTCTTCGGTTTTCCTCCTGGAGTCTAGTGTATAATGAGTGACGCTTGCTTGCAACAGTCAAATTAAGTTTAATTATCTTTGAGTGATGCCACAGCTTATTTTGGGTGCTTTTATAGTTTTCTTCCTTCCATACAGTAGTATTGTGTAGACATTGTTCGCACAGCACTCAGCAGTGTCCCATGGGTTAAGCACTGACTCACTCCGGCAGTCTAGTCAAAAAGCAGCTCAGAGAGACAATAGATAGTGTGGACTGTGAGGAACAGTTGTTTTGTTTTCGCAGTCTTGCCAAAACCAGGTTGTCATCAACACATTTTAAAGCGGACATATTATGTTTTTTTGTCTCTTTCAACCTGTAAATGATGTTACAAAGTTGGAGTGCCGTTTTAAATGATGCCACGGTATGAAATAATGAAGTAAGGGTATGTAGCAGTAATCCCTGTGGGCTGTTTCTAATGGCTCTGAATGCTTGGTTCCCATCGTTTTTTTTAAATCTCAAATCACTAGGTTGTCATATTGTGCTGGGCCTCCCTATAGGTTCATCTGGAAGGTGTGTGTTTGAACCGGCCAATCAGAGCAGAGTAAGCCTTTAGAGGCGGGGCAGGAGC
>JAPZDX010000022.1:21853183-21868464 GCA_029783625.1 Naso annulatus
ATACCAAAATCACCTTCTCATGTGTCTGTCTTGCTCCGTCGGACCCCCCAGCTTTCTTCCAAGCCTGGATTTTTCAGACAAACTTCAGAGCGACGAAGCTTCAAGCTCCTGGAACTACGCAAGACCAGCAGGGACACTGGCATCTCCTCTCCCTCTCGAATCAGCCCCCCCTCCACACCCAGCAGCCCTGACGACACCCCGTGCCTCTCTGGAGATCCTTACAATCGCAGACGGAGGAAAATCCCCAAGGTATGAGAGTCTAAGAGGCCTCTGACAAAGCTCATGCTGCTCTGTCCGTGATTTATGGCCCAGAGGTTTCGGAGCGGCTCATGCTGCCGTCTGGGGATGAGTAAGGCAAGGGGAAACTTTTCTGACGGAAATTTTGTGTGAGAAGTGTGCCTAGAGGAGGGCCTCTCGGAAGCTGTTTAAAGGAAAAGATCTTGGTAGGAGCCTAGAAGATTCCGTGTGTTAGTTTGAGGAGTTAACGGTGGGCATTTCTTTCCTTTTACCTCCTGCAGATGGTGCTGAAAATCAATGGCATCTTTGAGGCACGAAGAGGGAAGAAACGCATGAAGAGGGTGTCTCAGTCCACCGAGTCCAGCTCAGGGAGAGGTGAGGCTTCAAGTGAGAGCAGGCCACAAAAAAACAAAAAACAAAACAAAAAAAATTTGCTTCAAATCATCATCACATGCACCTTTTTTTATTTAAACAACAACATGTAAAACCTAATTAAAATAGTGAAAGTGCAATGGAGTACGACTGCAGGTAAGCAGAATGATTTGTCTTTTTTTATAGCTGGCCATTTGTTTACTTTAGTTTCAGTGCCGACTTGTTTTCCTCCTTTTCCCGGTCGGAAGCCAAAGCCTCATATAAACATGCAGGTTGTTTCAAATGTTTACCAAATGTAAATGCAGATATCGGATATGGGTCACTTTTTAAAGTAGATGTAAGCAGGCGATCAAATACATCAAATACAACCTTAGTAAGCAGGATTCCTTAAGCACTTGTTAACTGATTGCAATAAAGGTTTGTGGAATTTTAGGCTATGAGCCAAAGGACAAATCATTAGTGTCTGATGTGAAAACAGTTCCAGGTGCAGATTCTGCTCTGAATTCAGAGAAAGCTTTCCCAAAATTGCAAGGCCATTAGATCATCTAATCATGTCTGAATTCAAAGTTTATCATCAATACTATCATCTCTTTACTGGCTGCAGTTTATATGATGTTTTCTTTGCATGTTTCACAGGTTCAATAATATGGCATCATATGTATATACTTAGTTTTATGGGCAAGGTTACATTCTGGGGTCAGTTGCGACAGACTCGTGTTTCAAGGACTGGGTGGTGTTGTGTGGCAGTGACTGGAACGAAAAGCAATAAGAGCAGATTCCATGTGCTCTCAGTTTCCTGTGATTGTTATTTGCAGTCTCCTCACGCTCTGCTTTTCTTTTTCACTCGTTCTTCTCTTTAATTTAGTGACAGATGAGAACAGCGAGTCTGAAAGTGACACGGAGGAGAAACTAAAAGGTGAGAAAAAGAAAATAGATACTAAATATTCAGGAGCTACACGTGAGATGCTTGGCAGTTTAAGGATAAAGTTAAATTGGTATCCCTAACCCAGTGTAATTCCATTAAATACAATAAGGCACAAAAAGAGCATGGTTACAAAAACTGAATCAGATTTTGCTTTTTTTTTTTCTTCTCTTCATTGTTCCACTCTGTTGCTTACGTCAATAATAAACACAGATGGAACAGCAGATTGCTTTACATGCTGTCCTCTCAGTGACCCTCTGTGCATGCATATGTGTGAATACATTACACGGATATATTTCCATAAAATGTGTTTCTTGGTCTCTCAGCTCACAGCCAGCGGCTGGTGTCGGTCCAGTCCATGCTAAGGCAGACGGGGCGGTACAGGACGTTGGAGAGGGATTTGATGGAGCTGCAGGAGAGGAAACTCTTTGAGTATTTCATAGTCGTTGCACTCCACAAGACCAAGGCTGGAGTCCCATACCTGCCAGAAGTCACACAGCAGTTCCCTCTCAAGGTGAAAAGGGGAGAGAAATGTTATGCAAAGACTGCAGTCCTAACTGAATTGCCAGAATTTTTATTCAAAAAAGAGGACACTGCTGTGAAGGAAATATAATTTTAGCTTTTGTAAATAACCAGTAAAAAAAAAGAGCCTATGTGTGCTAGTTTGTGAGCACCTGGTGGGGACTTTTCTGGGTAAATAAAATCACTGGAAATTTTACACTTAAAGGAACAGCCACAGCAGAGTTACGCAATAAAAAAGATTCAGTCTTGTAATTTTTGAGTAGTGATGCTGTTCCACTACTGACTAAAGACAGAATGCAAAAAAAAAAACTTGGACGGTGCTGCAGCATTGCAGTTAAGTTACAGTGATGTAGTAGTATGTGTGTAAACCTATAATAACAATGTCAAGACTTGTCAAGCATTATCTTATTTTAGACTAAACTCACCACTTACTTAAAACAGCAACACTGCAGTTTTATGACAATCACCAATGAGCAATATTTTAAAAGTCTGACATGGGCTTTACATTGTTCAGCATGCAGATGTCTCAGCTACTTATTAGACTTGAAGTAGTCTGATCTGAAATCTTCTGTGGTGTTCTTCACATTTTCCGTCTTTTCCTTCCAGCTTGAGAGAAGCTTTAAGTTCATGCGGGAGGCTCAGGACCAGCTGAAGGTCATCCCTCAGTTCTGTTTCCCTGACGCCAAAGACTGGGCGCCCGTCGACAACTTCCCCAGGTCAGTCCGAGTCCGACTGCTGCCACGGCACTGAAGACATAAAAAAAAAATGAAAGAAAACAGGGACAGCGGAATTTCCCGGCAGAGTGGTTAAAAGCTCAGCTGTTTTCCTTGCTAATAACCACTTGTTAGAGAAGAAGCTTAAAGCCATAATAGAAATGACCTTGTGGCTTGTAGAGATGACTGTTCTCTCTTTAACGAGGCACCGGCAATGACAAGCGATTACAGGGTGAGAAGGTGGATTTAGCACCTGACACCTAGTTTGTTATTACAAAATCACCTCTTTCTCTTTGCTGTTTAAAATTGGCCGTCTTACCCAACACCTCCCAGCTTAACCTCTCAGCGTCCGCATTGTTCTCAGAAGTGATGAAGTGCGTCCTGATGGTGATGGCTAATAATTACCTGGAGGCTAATGTTTGATGGGTGACCTGTCACCAAACACACATCTGTATTGAACTTGCCGACACTCTCACCTGTCGAAAAGGTCCTCATCGACCAATGAATACCTGTCAAGTGGAGCTTAGGAGGTTTTGTGTTAAATATTTGCAGAGTAAGCCTGTCCTGAGGGTCTTCCTTTTCAGGTGCAAAGTCATGATTTGGTTCACTAAACCACAAAGTCCAGTCCAAAAATGGATTTTCTGTTTCCAACATGTCTGAATTATATTTTTGCTTTCTCTCCTTTTTTTTTTTTTTTTTAACCCAGTGAGACGTTCTCATTTGTCCTGACTGGTGAGGATGGAAGCAGGCGCTTTGGCTACTGTCGGCGATTACTGGTATGCTGTTAAAATGCTGTTGCCTCTTATTAGCATCTTTCAGTCATTTTTAAAGATTAAAAACTGCTCATTCAATTTCCTGCATTCCTTTACCCTGCAAATATTTCTTGAATTCGGTTGATGCATTTATTAATTTTTTTCTGACTGCACCGCCAAAGTCTCTGCGAAACAAAGGCCTCGCTCTGTTCCAGTGCGCTAATCCTGTCATCATACTTGGGTGAGCAGTCTTGTGACACACCAGTGTTTTGAAGCTGTCTTTTTCTTGCAGCCCAGCGGTAAGGGCCGAAGGCTCCCTGAGGTATACTGCATCGTCAGCCGCCTGGGCTGCTTCGACCTCTTCTCCAAGGTAGATACAGTGAGCCAGGCACAAATGCAGTTCAAGTCAACATGGGTGTGCATCAAACTAAAGTACATTGCACGGGATGTAATTTGTGTTACACAAACACATACATACAACCCCACCTCCGCTAAAGAGTACACAGCGGTGCCACCCTCGGTGCCCACAGAGCCCCACCCCCCCACCCTCTGCTGTACTTTCCCACAGAGCCTGTAGCCTGTAGTCCTGGATCCAGTACAGAGACACATGTGAACTGCAGCTGTTGTGGTTACTGCAGTGGATAAGGTTCCCTATATTGAGCCTAAGATTTATATTCATGTTGACCTCTGTGCTTAAATATATGTGCAGTGTACATATGTCATAGCTAAAATTGGACATAGATGGGTAAATACAGAATAACTGCTGGTATGTTTCTGCTGTTTCAGACCAAATACACAACAGTGTAATGCTACACAGATGTGCCAGTATGTGTGTAGACGGGCACACACGACAGATCCAGGCAGTTAGCCATTTATTACATTGACTTTTGACAATGTTTGGCTGCCTTTGGTGCATCATGGCAAGAGTCAAAAGGTTCAGGATGATGATATCCAGTGTTGTTGACAAAATATAAGTCTCCCAAAAGATTCTCAGTTACACCGACATACCTCATTCTTAATTCGTTTATGGATCAGACTTATTCCAGCTGGGGAATTTAGAGACCAGATAGAAATATTCAAATAACAAAAACGGTCAAATCTATTGAAAAAATTATGATATAGCTGGGCTGGAAAGATCTGACACTCCACACGTCGTACCTAATATATGTACAGTATACTCCTAAAAATATTTGTGACTGCCGGTTTTCAAATTATAGAGCTTCCTCTGTGTTTTCCAGATCCTGGATGAAGTGGAAAAGAGGAGAGCCATCTCTCCGGCTCTGGTGCAGCCTTTTATGAGAGGCATAATGGAAGCTCCCTTCCCTGCTCCAGGAAGGACCATCACTGTCAAAAACTTCCTACCTGGCTCTGGGACAGAGGTAAGATGATGCTGGTGTCACTGTGGAAAACAGCAGAAGGTTTGCACGCCATTCTTGCAGGCAAAGTCTGTATGCGTGTGTCTGTCTGTCTTACAGGTGATAGAGCTGTGTAGGCCATCCGATTCTCGTCTGGAACATGTGGACTTTGAATGTCTCTTCTCCTCCTTGAGTCTACGTCTCCTGCTCCGAGTGTTTGCCTCTCTGCTTCTGGAGCGCCGAGTCATCTTCACTGCCGACAAACTCAGGTTGGCTCCAGGAACATGTTGTTACAGACCAAAGCTTAAAATTCCTTGATCAATTCTTGAAACAAGCTTTCAGGGGCAGTATTGACGTAAAATTTATGATGCTGCAAAGACAAAGAGTAAAGAGTTATGACGGGACAGAGAGACAAACTGTCTTTGGAAAAGAAGATCCCGACCAAGTGTGACAGGAAGGAATGCTGTTGTGTTATACAGTCGCCAGGGGAACAATCACTTCGTCTCTGGAAAACTGTCATAGATGCCAGATTGAAGGAGTTAGACTTGAGAGCATGACTCCAATGCTAACACGTGTGCACCATGACGTCATCACACCCACGCAGTCTACTTAAAGCCTTGAACTGTTTTTGTGGTACACCTGGTTCAACATGTGGCCTCAGCAGAATCAGCGACTGCGGTTAGATAATATAATAGCAATACAATATGCAGTTCCCCGAGGTACACCGACTTTTTTCGGTGTATCCCCCGTTTTTTGCCATACACTGTTGTTTTCAAGCAGTATAAGAAGCATTTTTACTGGAGCTCATAAGAAGATCACGAGTTACTGTAAACTGTCTACTCTGGAGTGGAAACTTGGACTCGTCAATCAATTTTTTAATGAATTAACCGTGAGCAGACGCACACCCGTGAGAGATTAAGTTCACAGCGTGGAGTGTGTGTGTTTAGTGCCGCTGTATAGTTTTTATAAGAGTTACATCATTTGCCTTTAAGAGATGCTTTTTAAAATTCCTCTCAGGGCAGCAGCAGGTTTGCTGCAGGAACATGAAGAAACTTTTAACATTATGTTCCAAATAAAGAGGGAGGCAGGACGGGATATTTCTTGAGGAGTTGATTAGCACCATCTTGTGGTAGTAACTAGAACTGTATTTTAGATTGTTAAATGAAAACTCAGTGTTAAGAGACAGCTTTTAGCGATATACTTTGTTTTTTAGAGGATTTTTGTGGTATGTGTATGTAACATTGAGATATTAAGTAAAATGTAACATCTCTTTTACTGAATCAAACAGCAAGGAAAACTTTCTGTGGTGCATCCCAATCACTCTCTTGACCCGCTGCTCTTATCTCTGTTTTCCGGGGGTTGTTGTAGGAAGTCAGCATGGGACGAGTAGGATTTAACTGAGGCAGAGTTAACTCGACGTGTAAATAATGTAATAGGTTGTACAGCAAGATGTTGGATGGTGGTAAGGTTATATTTCTAAAGGTTCATTCATTTATTCATTTATTCATTTATTCAAGTTTGCACAGTCGTCATAAAAATTGTGCTTTTAGGTCTTTTCATTAATATGGGATTAAATAGTTTGGAATCTAATTGTAGACCTTTGAGAGAATATTTTTTTTCCAGGTCAAGAAAAATTTTAATTACCGATTCGTTCAAAAGCTGGAAAAGCAATCTTTCGAAAGCTTTGTCTCCGTCGTCAAATCAATTCTTTCAGATTCCTCAGAAGCTTGAAAGATTGTTTTTCTACCATTATCCCAGTTTAAAAAAAAAAAAGCTATCATCTGTCACTTTGAATGAGCGCTAACTTTTTTCTTTCTCTCTCTCTGCAGCACATTGTCCCAGTGCTGTCATGCAGTAGTGGCTCTGCTCTACCCCTTCACCTGGCAGCATACATACATTCCCGTTCTCCCGCCCTCCATGTTGGACATCGTCTGCACCCCCACACCCTTCATAGTCGGCCTCCTCTCCAGCTCCCTGCCTCGCCTCAAAGAGCTTCCCATAGAGGAGGTAAGATGAGTTGGTGATCTGCGGTGTCCTTGACTCTAGGCTTTTCCTTTGCACTGAACAATAGCTCCAGGAAATGACATCACTCTCCCTCTGCCCTTCCCTAAGGTCCTGGTGGTCGATCTCGGCAACAGCCGCTTCCTGCGACAGGTAAAAACCATAGAAATATATTAAGGAAAAGAAACTGAAAATCCATCCTTTGCCACATGCAGTCTGCCCTCTGCTCAATTATACATGTAGTGACTTTGCCAGATGTTATGTGAACGCAGTTTGTTATTTCACTGCAGTGCGTTGACTGGATTTTCATCTGTATCTTTCCCTCCACAGCTGGATGATGAGGACTCCATTCTTCCCCACAAGCTGCAGGCTGCTCTCGAGCATGTGCTGGACAAGAGGAGGGAGCTGGCCTGTGAGAAAGGAGATCTGCCCAATGGTGACTCAGCACAGAGCACACATATTACAGTATTTCATCTGTTAACATGTGCTGTATTTATGTAATGAATGAATTGTTTTACTAGAAATAGGAAACACACTCGGCACAGCTCTGTGAAATGATCAAGAGTAAGAAGTCATTTTTTCAGAGCATTTTCATGACGCTTTCACTGACCGACTGTGAAATCAATTTCCATTGAGTTTGTTTTTTGTTTTTTGTTTTTTTTAAATACATACCTTTGATAGTTGTCTGACAGTCCTGGTTTGGCATTCAAGTGTTCTGAGGATTCTACTGTGTTCAGAGATTTGCCAACATAACTTCTAGCTATTTATATAGTTTAATCCTTCAATCATTCCTGAGCAGATCCCTTTAGCCACCTGCATTCCATAAAAATACATTTAGCATGGCTTCTAATATTGCAACCTGGTCATAGTTTTGTGGCACAATAAAGCTTCCATTGGAACTCCTGGAAAATGTTATAAAATTTCAGGACTTTAGTACATAAGCGGATAGCTGCATTTAATGGTGCTCTCTGTACGTCGGTAGATATTACTACTTGTTGTGACCACAAGGACAACAGACCTAAAAGTTTCGGTCTGTGGCATTTAGTCTGACACTGATTTTATACAGCATTACGAAGCTTACCTATTTTATTACTCATGCCTCCTTCAACACATGCAGCATCAAAGTGACAATATTAAGACAGAAATGGGAAACTCATAGCAAATATTCAACAGGAAAATCTAGTGAAGCAGTAAAAAACCACAATTCAAATGTGAATTGGCTTGAGAGAGTGACTTGTGGTCCAAAACAATATATCTGAAATTCGCAGTGCACTTAATTGTGTTTTGGTGTTGACTGAGTTACTTGTCTTTTTCAGATACTGGATACATCAGTTATTCTGTTTTACAGTGCAGTAAACATTGTTTTATTTAGTCTTGTCTGTTTTGTTTCCTTTCCCTGGTGTCTCTCATGTGCCTCCACACAGACTCCAGCTCCCTCAGCACGGTGGTGTCAGAGGCCTTTGTGCGTTTCTTCGTGGAAATGGTTGGTCACTACTCCCTCTTCATGGGCGGACCGGAGCGAGAGGATGAGTCTGTCTCCTCTCCCACCTCACCCAGCCCCTCCTCCTCTTCCTCATCGTCCTTTCAGCGCGAAGCCTTTCGCAAAGCGGTCACTTCCAAAAGCTTGAGAAGGTTCTTGGAGGTGTTCATGGAGACCCAGATGTTCACCGGCTTCATCCAGGAGAGGGATCTGCGCAGGCAGGGCCTCAGAGGTGCTGACATTTGATTACCTGTGGGAGCTGGTGAAAGGTCCACTCAGGTCCCACTTATTCACCTGACTGTCTCACATGGTTTTCATCAGCAGATGACGTTTGCTCAGATTTCATGGAACTGTAGATGGGGGTTAGGGTTAGGCTTTCATCATGCAGAGAGCCTTTGTTTGGATGAGTTGCGAAAGTGCTTTGAAGAGTGCAAAGTAACCTTAAAGGTGCATTTTTCTTGTAAACAAAGTTACTTATTTACTCTTACCCACCAAAATACATTGTTTGTATCCTCGAGGTCTAGCTTGTGCACGTGTTTTCTTGTACGCAAGCACAAGATAAAGAAAACAGGCACCCAAACAGAAAAAAAAACACTCCATATCGTTACTACTTGTCTAAAAACTCCAAACTTTTTGATTTGGGTGCTTTTGTCAAAGGTTGTTTTCAGGGTTGAGAATTAGGTGTAAATCTCAGTGACCTAATTCTGTTTTTAAGTTTTTTGGTCTGATCTAGATTATTGGAACTATTGTGAATAAATATTTTAAGGTTGTACGTCATATACATCACTTTTTTAAAATATAATATCAGTACATATAGATTTACTCTTTACATTGTTGCAACCCAGTTGTGGTAAGGAGCCTCTTCAAGACATTTACCTTTAAATATTTTCCTTGTTCTTTTATTTCTAGGTCTGTTTGAGGTGAGAGCACAAGAGTATCTGGACTCGCTGCCTGGGAGCGAGCAACGGGGGGTCAACAAGTTTCTCAAGGGTCTAGGTGAGATTTGCTGTGTTGCCTCAATAAATCAATCTATAAATCGTTTGCTAAATCTAAAAACGTCAGTTCTAAGTCAAAGATTTAGCCATTTATTGCAAAAGGTTATATACTTTTGCCGGAGGAGTCTCTGTTTTTTAAGGAGCGATGATGAAAACATACATGAACATGAATCTTCATTAAATCTAAAAAACAAAATACCCCTAAAGGAGCAGGTCATGTTGCTGACAGGTCATAATGTTCACACTCAGCTGTGAATGAGTCAATCATTGTTGCAGACCTTGCTCTCCCTGAACATTCTCTAGGCTTTGTTTTGTAAGTTTCTTTTAAATTTGATTCACATCTGTCTATTTTTTCCAGGAAACAAGATGAAATTCCTTTCAAAGAAATAACGCTCTGAGTCAAGAGGTCACCTGTGAAAGTAGGAAAAGCATGAAGAGGTGTGTGGTGAAGAGGAAGACACGCTCCCTGGACGCGGAGAGCGTCGAGATACAGATGTGTCTTTAGGTCAGAAAGCAAAGGAAGACCCTTAAAGTGAACTGGACTCATAGTTTGTGAACATGGGAGAATCTGGAGGCAGTTAAGGTTTAGCTCCCAGCGTCATTAACCAGTCATTCCATTAGTGTTGTGAAGGGTTTACTCGCTTGGACCAAAACTCACTTCCAGCACCGTGAAGCAATGTCTAACAGTGTCTTGTTGCAGTGTTTTACTGTATAGCACAGCACAGTGTACATGTTTTTAGGAAGAATGTTCTCCCTTTGTCACTGACTTAACCTGCAAAGAAGCGTCACTTAAGGCCCCATTTTGTATAATACTTTCCTTTACATTCCAAGTATTTTCCATAGAAACTTTTATAAATACAGTAGTACAACTTCTTCATCAACAGGAGGCTTTTAAGTTAATTTATATGCTTTTTAGACAAACTTAATCTCTTTTTTTTTAATACTTCTAAATGAGAGCAAAGAAATCTCCTGTAGTTTGTAATAGGCTTTATTTAACAGAGTCTAGTTCAGACTGTTTGTAGACCACTTTGGGTTGTTGGGTAAATGTACCACTGTTTTAAGTAAATGACTTTTTATAGGAAAGGAACGAGCACCAAAAGGAAATCAATGTGAAAGCATCTCTCATGTGGGTTCGAGTAAAAAAGTTTGGAGACTCGGTGTCGAAGGTGGATGTGTATCTTAGGCCAATCGCTATCGTTGTGTTTCACAGAAGCAACTAAGTCTGCCCTGAACGTGATTGAGCATACAATGAAACTTTATAAATAAAATGATTTGAATTTTGAATCGGACGACTCTTTTTTTTAATTCAGCATTTTAAATTCCTGTATTTTGTCGATTTGTGACACTGATTTATAAGTGGGTAACTTCTGCTGTTGGCGCTTCACTTCTTGTTTAACAATTGTGAACTGACTCAGTGATATCATGTCAGTGATGTTTGCTAATATTAGCTCACTGCTACTAAATACGTTTCTACCATGAATTGCCAGTCATACCGAACAGAATAACTCGGCCACAGCAGAACCCGAGTGCAGCGAATCAAAAGGTCCATTTCATTGTTAATTTATTCCAGCTTTGAATTCCAAGTGGAAGGATGTGTTACTTTAAGCAGCAATTTGATTGTAGGATGTCAAGGATGTAAGTCATGCAAGAGGGTCTCAAAATGAAAGTCTCCAAGCTCAAAAAAGGTCATTCAAGTTATGTTAAGTGAGAAATTGCTCCTGCATGTGTTGACTTGAGTCTCATTGGCTCTAGGGGGCACTGTGAACACATCCCTCTCCTTTTTTTAGGTGTGTTAAAATGTAGTTTCCTAGTCCTCACCCCTTTTGATTTGAAACACCTAATCAACACCAGGGCAGTCATTTCATTGAAAAAGGCATATATTAAGTTTAAATGAATAGCAGCTGTGTGAATAGAAGGAGTTTTAATTGGTTATAGTACAGATGCACATGTGTCTGCAAGGTCCAACTTTTGGAAAGTCAGAATTGTTGCACATGAAGACAAAGGAACAGTCCAAACAACTCAGAGAAAAGATTTACAACACACAAGTCAGACGATTCGGTAACATCCCCTCGAGTACAATTAAGTTATTAGGAATGTAAATGAGGCCAGAACAGGCTGTTCTGTACTGTACAGAAAAATATAAATAATAAGTTAATTGATATGTATAGTAAAATGGATGACATTGCCCGTGGAAAACTCAGTGTGTGGTGTCAGTTTTTTAAGTTGTGTCTTGCCAATTAACCTGCACCATGTTATACCCATAGTATCCACTGGGGGGCTCTGTTACCCAGTTCATCCTGCACGTGTTGCCTGCGAGTCCAAAGTTCAGAATCACATCTCAGACAGTCAGGCCTGCAGGCCTTAAATGACTTGCACAACATGCCCAAGTCCAACAATAGTGTTGCTTTTGTCCTCTAATGTGAGAATGTAAACAAGGGTTGGGTGAAAACTGGGACAGAAAAGAAAGACTTACAGGAAGCAATCATCCCAAAACGCTTGGTCATTCAGCTTATTTAGCTTTTAATGTAAAAATATTCCCTTAACTAAAACACCTTACAAGAAGCAGCAGGGTAGTCTTTGTCTGATATCAGACAAAACTGTGAACAGTTTTTCACTTAGTTTTCATCGTCATCTGCTCAATCTGTCAGCTAAACTTGGTTTTTCAGATTCAAATGTCTGAAGATGAGCATGAGACGTCCTTTAAGAGGCTAAAGTTGTTTTACATTGTATCATATATTTATACAATGTAAAGGATAAACAAATTATTTTAACACGAAGCTTAAGAAACAAAGGTGTTAAACTCTTTTATGACATAATATCAGCAGTATCTATTGGGGTAAATTGGCATGAACAGTACAAGGAGGTAAAACACAGTATGAACTCTGCTTACTGTTCTTAAGAAAACAAAACCTTTAGTCTAATATTAATTTTAAACAACAAGTAAAAAACCTGCACATTTAGTAACTTTTAAGTTATCATCGTGGCAGGAACTGGACAGGTCTAAATTCAAACCAACGTAAAGTTGAAGAAACTTTATTCTCATTAAAGAAAAGACTAATGTAGGCTAATTCTAATCAGTATGACACTTTAGGCTATCATACATACACGATGTTGTTTATTTTCATTTATAAAGAAGTGCTGTCACGTGTCTGTGTGTCACTTTCCTCAGTCTTTTCCAGTAATTTAAAAAAAAAAAAAATTCTTGATGATAGCCTGTTTCCTCTGGCCTCCCCCCTCTGACCACCCTCTCCTTTGCTTTCCTTTCCTTTTTGGAGCCCTCCTCCTCCTCCTCTTCCTCCTCCTCGTCCTCTCCTCCCCTCTGTCATTACGTGTTGCCCGGTCAGACCTGCCTCCCTCCCCTCCCCTCTCCCCTCCCCTCCCCTCCTTCTCTCCCTTGGTCTTTTTCTCTGGCTTTTTCCAGGCTTCATGTCATACCACGGCTAATTCCTGAAATTCCTGCCCTCCTCTCGCGTCAAACAAACGGCTTCAGGAAGGAGACGAGGCAGCAGAAAACAAAGAAAAAAAAAAGAAAAACCTCAGAGTCACTCTTCATGTAAAAATTATATTGCTCCACCTGCCTGGCTGACAGAGTGCTGACAGAGTCTCACCAGGTAAGCTCCTACAAGTGTTTTATATTTCTTTGCAGTGTTGCTCTCATGTTTGGATTTTAACTGCGTCTCGTGTCGGACTGTAAACTTTCAGTGAGTTGAATATTGTGGACGTGAAGTGTGAATTTCACTCTGACTCATTCTCACTCACTGTCGGGGATAACATTCCTCAAATATCTCACATTTCTTCGCTCAAATTCCTGCATTTTTCTCCTTAATTCTTGTGCCGGAGCGTGTGTGTGCGCGCGCGCTGTGACTTCCTGCGGCTTCAGCCGGAACTTTTTCTGTTTTTTTTTTTTTTTTTTTTTCTTTCTTTTGCGGTAATAACGTCACAGTCGTGCAGTCAAACATTAGCGCCTGTCTGGCTAAAGTGTCACACCGGGAAACAGATAATTCAAACTGTGTGTTTATTAACTCGCACGTTTAATTCAGAGGGTTTTTCTTCTTCTGTCAACAAGTGTGAGAGTGGAAGTGGCTCCACACAGCAGCGGTGTGACTGTCAGCGTGGCCTTTGTATTTCCCACTTTATGATTAAATTATGTAATGGTATTTTCAATATTTTAAAGACGTACGTTGTCACTGGTGTTGGAAAAAATAATACGATTAGGCCGGCGCGAGTGAAAATGAAAGTAACAGAAGAAAAATGTTTAGAAAGACAAAGTGTCCAGCAGTTTATCCTGCAGTCCTAAATGAAGTAATACTATGTAGATCGTTTCATAAAAATAAAAGTAGCAGTAACACAATGAAAAAGTACTCCATCCCGAGTTAAAGTCTGACATTAATAGTAAACTCAGCAGTAGAATGTACTTAAAGTAGCTAATAAAAGCACTCACTATTCAGGCAAATGCTCTCTGCCACTTATATTATTATATAATTATTCTGTTTAGTTATTATTAAAGATATGATCAAATCTGAGCAGTTCTTTAATGTTAAGGCTGATTCAGCCTGTTTGTTGCTGATTTTATTGTATGTTTTTATCAATATTAAACCAACTAATAACTGCCGCTATCACATAGCCTTTTTTTTTTTTTAAAGTGCAGCAAAAGGTGAAAAAGTTCCCTCTGAACTATAGTGAGCTTGAAGTCAAAAGAAGCTGCGGGTAAACAAAGTAAGAAATGAAAGACTCCAGTCAAGTGCAAGTACCATTAAACTCATGCCCTGTCTTAAGTCTTTATGCAGAAAAGCCACTTCCCAGACCATAATAATTGTATTGTTTATATTATATTATTTAATGTTATTGTTTATATTATGTTATTTAATGTTATTGTTTATATTATGTTATTTTATTGTTAGTTTTAATAAATATTAAGGACTCAAATTGTAGTGACTTAGTTTAAGTAAATTTCAACCGATTGTTGGGTGGTTTTGTGGTTTTAAAGGAACATATTTTTTTAAATCGGAGACTGATGATTTGTTGTCAAAATCTCAAAAATGCAAAGTAACTATGACTCTCAAATAGACGCACATGAGTAAAAGTATAAACACAGTGTACAGCAACAAACAACAGACATACTAAAGTAATTTATAGGTGCTTCAAAACGGCCACTACTCCATGACTGGGTGTCATACAGAATTCAGTATATATTGTGAATGGATGGTGTCATGTTTTTATGTCATGCAGTGTATATTCATTTTATTACATCTGTCAAGAGTGACAATAAGTGTGTTCAACTTCGTCAGCGCCAAAGCATCTTTAGTGCCACAGTGCGAGCGGTAATTTTGTTTCCTCAAGATTTTAGAGGGAAGTAAATTTACTTTTTACTCAACTAAACATATTTGACAGAAATTTGTTTAGCAGATAGAAAAAAATCTCTTTTAAAATGATGCTTTGTTAGATTAGATTAAATTATCTAACAAACTGAGAGAAGTTAAGATGACCTCCTCCAATGAGCTCTTAACAACTACATGATCAAAATTCTGTTTCTGCAGTTATAATATGCAGTAATATAACACTGACCTACGTGGTTTTGCTGTATAAAGTGTACTTTTACTTTTGACTTTATGTTGATTTTGCTGACAATATGTCGTGGTTCACTTAAGTGAATTCAGAATGCAGGACTGTACTTGTAGCAGAGTATTTTTACCTTGTATTACAGCTGCTTGTACTTAAAGATTCGAGTACTTTTTCCGCTGGAAATGACACATAAGTGATGATAGTGGATGTCTTTGGAGTCTATGAATATACCTCATGCAGGTGTCTCCAAGAGAAACCCCATCGCTGTAAGAAAAATGTTGACTTGTTGATATATCCTGCTGATACACACATGAATAAAACTTGATTTTGTTTGTTTGTGGAAATAATTCTGCTGCATTTTGTAAGTGTG